>JBBMOL010001867.1:0-31379 GCA_037954665.1 Laguncularia racemosa
TAAATAATCAACCATAAAAATAATCAACCAAAAGTCTCAATAAAAGTTATGAAATCAAAAATCATATTACAAAACAAGAACTAAAATAAATCATCACAATTTCCACCATCTCTCTAAATCCATATCATCATCATCATTTACATCTTCATCATCTTCTTCTTCATCAATGTCAAACATCATCATGAGGTGTACTGCTACCAATGATTTCCATATCCTCTAATTCCAAAATTTTTGAAGTTCCTATTTGCATTTCAACTTCAACATTATCAATAATGAAGGTCCAAATCATTTGGGATTAGGGACTTACTGACAGGACCCTCCAAATTGACATAAGCACCAATTTCGTCCTCCTCCGCATCATCTCTATCTTCATCCCCTAGACTTGGAAAGATATGCAACACACCTTGACCTTCATTCTCATTTGATGAGTCAAACACATTTTTCTTCTTCAACTATCCATTCATCATCAGATGAGAGATCTTCAATAGTGAAAGTAGAAGTGTCAGTGTCAGCAATCCATCTTTCTTTCCTATTTCTTAATTTCAAGTTATGCATTACAAAGACTAAATCATTCATCTTTTGTTAATGCAACCTATTCCTCTTTTTGGTATGGGACCTGAAAATAAAAAAGGTTATACATAACTTTATAAGATTCATAATCTTAATAAGTAATAATATATAAAAATTGAAATAAAAGAACTATTTGTATCGTACCATTTCAAATGCACTCCAATTTTGCTCACAACCTGAAGAACTACAAGTCAAACTTAAAACACGAATAGCAAACTTTTGTAGTTCTGGGCATTTCATCTCCATATGAATCCCACCATTTAGCTGGAGCTTTTTTGTTTCTTGCTAACCTTGCAGCTTCAATGCCAAATAGTCCCTTAGCATCCTTAAATCTTTCAAGCTGCATATCAATCTTACACCTTTTTGTTGGATTAAAAAACCATACGCTCTATGCAACCATATAATCCAATCTTAACATCAGTATCAACTTTAAAATCATCACTATAATGATAATGGGGATTCAAATAATAAGCTGCAGCATTTTAATGGTCTATGAAGTTGAAGCTCCCATCTCTTGTCAATAATCTTGAAGATAGGTTCATAACTACATTAAATAAATATGATTTCAATTTAGAAATGAAACTTTAAAATTAGCACTAAAGAATATATATAATTATATAGCTAATAAGTTACGATATTACCTTTTCTTCACATTGTTGAAGTTTGCTTTAATTTTCTACTTAGTACGATCCATTTCTGGATAAATGAAACCCATAGCTGGTTGATCATCGGAATCCACTAATCTAAGCACTTTAATCAAGGAAATGCAGCTTTAAGGCAAACAATACATTATTCCAAAACCTACTATCCAAAACCACTTGTTGAATCCGCTTTCCATCACTTGTGGTCGAATACTTACATGATTTCCAATGACTAGAAGTGAACATCATCATCAATGCACTTTTCAACTCATTAAGGCAACCTAATGTCAAATACGAAGTGGCAAAACGAGTTGCACCAGGTCTAATAAAGTCCCTCCCTTTAGTATCTTCTCAAAATTGAGATAAGTATAGTCCTGGAATAAATATATGTAGTAATTCGCCTTCGTTTTGCAATTATCCCCTGATGGATCTTCAAATTCTTCTCAAAGTCTTCCAAGATCAAATCGATGCAATGTGCAGCACAAGGTGTCCAATATAAGCATTTTCTCTTCTCCATCAATTTTTCTCCTGTTGCTTTATAATTTGCAGCATTATCTGTAATAACTTGTACAACATTTTCCTCCCCAATCTTCTCCACAATATCATCTAACATTGCCAAAACTTTGTTGGTTGTCTTGGATACATCAGAAGCATCTATAGATGATAAGAAGACCATTCCTTTAGGGCTATTAACTAAGAAATTGCATATGGAATGCCTCTTTCTATCAGTCCATACATCAGACATAATAGAGCAACTTGTTTTTTTTCCATTCAGCTTTGTAGTCATTAAGTAATTCCATTGTTCGAGCTACTTCTTTCTTCAAAGAAGTCACCCTTAGCTCATGATAAGAAGGAGGTTTAAGCCCACATCCATATCGACCAACCACTTGAAGCATCTTCACAAACTCTGGATTTTTTGACACAATTAAATGGAATTGCACTAGTATAGAAAAAAACAAGCAATTTGTTGGCTATATTCTTCTCTCAAATCTTTCTTCATGAATTGGTTAATTGTACCTTGCGTTGCTTGTGTTCCACTTTCACAATTTTTTTTTTTTTTTTTGTTTTAGAAAGAAGTCTATGCAATTCCTTTCTTTTTTGTTTATCTCTATTTGCTCCACCTCATCATCAGCATCATCAGAATCTTCAATGCCATGAATTTGCTTTCTCTTCATTTATGATAATTTTGCCGCTTTTAGCAACATTGTTAACATTTCACTTTTTACATCATCCGGGACACTGGTGCATGGCTCTACATCTTTAAGCGTATACCTCAAGTGATTCTTGAATCTATTAAATGCCTCCACTAACAACTTTATTACAATACTTACATTTAATTTTTTTTTCCCATTATTGTCTACATCAATTCCATGCCCCCAACCTTCATCAGATCTACTTCCAAGTGAATTCTTTCTTTTCGAACTCTCTCTAGATGATTTGGAAGATGACATTTTAACTCAATCGATACTTAAAATCCTGTAAGAAAAAAAAAAAAGAAAAAAGGAGTAAAGAGAGCTATGGTAGAAAGTAGAAAACTAGAAACTATAAAGTACTATTACATATTTACAAATTACATATATAAAGTAAATTGCTCATGCTCATGCTCATGTAACAAGTAATTACTAATTACAATTTACAACTAGAAGAAATAGCAAGAAAAATAACTATAAAGGTTTTCTTTAAATCATCATCAAGAAAAGGAAAGCAAAACATAAGGGGTAACAAGCTTTACATTCCATAAAGCTAGAAAAATGAGTATATTATAAATTTATAACTAAGTAATATAATCCCATTTCCAAATTATAACATTATAACTTAGCACACCACATGCTCAACCTAAACCCTCCAAATGCAACTTGTATGAAGGATTAAGTTTCTTTGGAATTGGCTTCATTGATATTTAAGCACATAATACATTTGGATGGGATATCAACTTGGATTGAGATCGGATAAGATAAGAAAACATAAAGAAAAATGCTTTTTAGAAGGAACATGGGAAGAGCATGGCCGTGTGTCAAGGAAACACGCCTACAGAAGCATACACGGTTGAAGGCACGATCGTGTGTTGAGCTTAGAAAATACACAGAAGCACATACAGTTGAGCACACGGTTGAAGGCACGACCGTATGTCGAGCTTGAAAATCCATAGAAGCACACACGGTTGAAGGCACGGCCTTGAAAAGCCATCAACCCATTTAAATACCTATTCACAATCACAACTCACAAGCATAAAAATTCACATGATACACTACATTACAACTGTACAAGTACAAGTATTGCTAGTCAGTAGTCATACAAGTCATACCTAACACAAAACTCGCGTCTATGAAGATGGATCTCAACTCGGTGGCTTGCTGCAAGAACGATCGCTACTTGGCGGCGCTCACTCGTCTACGAAGGAGAAGGATCGCTGGCTCGCTGCTCGATGCTCTTTGTTATGATAGTATCAAGTATTAACTCAGCTCAGTGTGGAAGTGGATGTAGAACTATGGATCTCGGCTCGCGCTCGCCTCTCCTGTTTTCACTTTTCACTGTCTCTCTTCTCCTCTCTCCACTGAACTCTAAAGAAGTTCAACGTACAGGCTACAACAGGCAGCAGTAAGCCGGAAATTGCAAAGGATGTGCTGAGTTGCCGATTGGGCTGGGTTGGGTTGGGCTTGGATCCAATCCAAATGGATTAAGCCTGCAATTGGAAATATGTGTGGAATCGGTTGAAACGTTTAGAATCGCGATTTTGAACGATTTTACTGTTCAAAATCGCGATTTTATTACGATTTTGCTCCTTTCTGATTTTGTATGCGAGTTAACTGGGAATGTATATACAAACTTGTAAAATCGTTGAATCGTACGAGTTGAAACGCGATTTTGACAACAATGGTTGGTCACCATATGCACTATTGTTTTCATCAATTTTAAAATCTTGCTTTCCTCTTTTTTCTTTTCCAATGGTTGTGGCCTTTGACTTCCAATTTTTTTTTTTTAATATACAATGAGCCAACTCGCCAGTTCGGAAAGGGCCGAACCAAAAGGTTGTGATTTGGTTCACAACCCATCCAAAAACCATTGGCTCAATGGGTTCAACCCATCATTAAACCACCCCCCATGAACCAGCTCTTTCCCGATGTCTAAGTAAGAGGTGGTGGGTGAAGGCTTTATTTTTGAATTAGTAGAGTGTAGAGAAAAAAAAAAAGTAATATAGTACTTCAATAAATTAATATAAAAACTGAAAGTTTTTAAAAAAAAAGAAAAGAAAAAAAAAGGGGGTTGGAGGAGAGAAAATGGTGTGGTTATGCTTTCTATTATAATAGACACTTTGAAATAAGTGTATTATATAAATATAAGTTCTTAAATGTATATTTTATAAATCGAGGCCCTTTCCAATAAAAAAGTGTACAAATATAACCCTTTCATTGCATTTTTCCCAAATTTTTAACTAATCCTACAATTTTTTCCCGCCTATACACTCATTTGTTTTGTAATTTAATCAGGAATTGGCAACTCGACATCAACAAGATACATAAGTATTAAAAAGTCAACATTTTCGAGCATATTAAGAAGACGCACGACGTGAACTTTGACTATAATGTGCAGCTCGGAGTCCCAAAAAAATAATATTTTAGTTAAATAATAAGTGCTTCGAATAGAAATATTCAAACTTGGGAATGGATATGATCGATACGGACAGCTACTTTTTCCCTCTACTTGGCACGGTTCTTGCAAATCTTTCCAGAAGAATAAGACAAATAAATATTAATTGGATCGGTTCATATTCATATTTAATCATAAAGCATGACTTTTGGTGGTGCGAAAACCATAGACGAGCCAAAACTTATCATAATCTAGGTTTGTAATATTTGAAGTAGTGGTGTTCATTGCACCGAATGAAATTGAATGATGAATAAATTTTAAAATTTGGTAAAAGAAAAAGTGTAAAATACAGTTTTTTTTTTTTTTTTTAATATGGCTTGATTTTTACCATTTATATAAACCATTTAAAAGTGTTTAATTATGTAAAAATCGAACTATTTTTAATTAAATCAAACCACTTTGCTTAAGAAAAGGAAAGAAAGTTCTATCTTGTGTGAAGGTCTCCATTCTACTTTTTGTATTCATTATCTTACTTTTCATTAACTTACTCTGCTTTGCTACCCGTGAATAATCTAAATCATTTTTACTTGGAAACTCTTAAATTTATACCTTTCAATATATAGTTATTTACAAAATGGGTAAAAAATACTTGAATTTCTACATATTAGAGCATATGATGGAGAAATAAAAAGTCACATTAACTGTAAATAAAGATAAATAAATATAAACAAAACCAAATCAATTTAAAAAGGTTCAGTTCGTTATGCTGATTTATTTAAAGTGATTATATTTAAAAGTAGTTTACCAACTTAATTATAAAATGCTGTTTACTTTCATTTGACCCTCAAACCACGTTTTTCCGGACCTTAATTAACATTGGCCATTCTTGTCTTACGTTCGTTAGTCAGCTAGCACATTCTTATATCCAATTACTATACTGTCACGGGAAAGAAAAACCAAGGATTTGCAGTTTCTTCCCGTGGACATCTTTAAGCTGAAAAGGGTAATGGCAAAATGGAGAATTAAACCCTAACGAGTCGGAAATATAAAACCACTTTTGAGAGAAAAGAACATGTCCACTTGCTGATTTCGCCTGTACACCAATAGTAGCTAGTGGATATATATTATTGGCTTATAACAAAAAAAAAAAAATAGAAAATTTGGTAGAATAAGAGTATAATGTAATTTCAGAGGTTGTTGGAGTCACCACTCAAATGACTAAATTCTTATTCACACATTATTGTGTATGATCTTTAAGGTTCTCATAATAAAGATAATACGATGAATACGTATCAAATAAGCTGGCAAACAATGGTAATTTGCTAATAACCATCACAAACACAGTCAGTTCACTTATGATGTACATAAATTAAGTTATCATCATTGATAACTTCTTGTTTGCACTTATTTAGATTCAATAATAAAATTTTTAAATGTATAATTATAAAGTAGATAACAATTAGATATTATATAATAGAATGTAAAAATATAACGAAAATATTAATAAGTATCTTATAAGTATTTGATAAGATGTTAATTAAAAAAGAAAAAGAAAAAAATATTATCAATTTTTTTTTGATAAAATGTATAATCTATATTTTAAGTACCTAACAGGTATACTAGAATATTCACGGGGACAAGATAAGAGTGGAGCATCATAATGAAATCATTGTAGTGGTAGAAAAAAAAGACAAAAAAAAGCTGGTGCGATCCCTTTCACTCCCAAAATCTGTCTATGTCATCTCAAACCCCTGTTTGGTGGAAAGGACCCACCAACCATCAGACACCCAACAGACGCAGGCTCTACCAGTCATGTTACGTTGTTTCTGTTCACTTCTGGTGCCAAGAATGTTAAAGAAAAGCAGTGTACACAGTACAGCAGACACTATGATCATATGACCAACATTTGCACACATAAAAAGCCCATTACCTTGGCTTTTGTTGCTTTCCCTCCTTTTTTTTAATGATAAAAGCAGAACTGTACACATCACACTGCTCCAATAGTGACAGAAAACGGGTCTCCCTTCCTTGTCGAGATTATGTATAAAGGATGCCTTAATGGTCCCAAGGATAAATTATAAAATATATTAAATATATATATTTATCTTTGCTTAATATGAGCTTTAAATTTTAATTTAAGATCTTTAATCTCTATATAATTATTTTACCCATAATTAGCATAATTGACAAAAAAAAAAAGCTACTATGGCTGAAAAGGTTATATATATTAGAAAAAAAAAAAAACAACTCATTTTTTTGTGTTTTAGTTTTGGAATATTTTGTTATACTTGCCATTATTTTTTATTTTTTATCTTTATCAATTGTAAAATATCATATAAGAAAAAAAGATTTATTAATTGATATAAGTTATGTGGTGTATAAATATTGATGATAGTAAAATGAGTAGTTTTAAAAACAGTTAACACTTGTATTTTATACTATTTATATATATTAAAATTTTATTAGTATCTATACACCACATGTGTATGACACATGGTATGTATCAATAATTAATTTTTTTTCTCACATGTAGGGGTCTTAAAACACATTTTTAACATTTAAGGATTTATAAGCTCATTTCATAGATAGTAGGAGTAAATGCCAAATAAATAAATAAACATAAGGAAAGTTTTTGCAATTTACCATAATCTTTTTATACTTAGAAAATGGAGCCCATACATAAAGAAATAAAATTCAGCCATTCACTATAAATTATAGAATGCATTTAATAAAATAGAGATGAAATGAGTGCATAAGGGTTTGAATTTATGACCTCCATTTTCAATAATGTGATAAATATTAGATTTACGGTCAATGCATATAAAGGTCCATGCCAATTAGACTTGATGTGATTTTGTAGTTGTTGCTTAACGGATAGAAAAAATAAATAAATAAATAGAATCTAAATCCAACAAGGGATTTTTGACATTCTAAGTGTAAATATTTAACTGGAATGACTTGAATGTGATAAAAAAAATTGCTTAAAAAATTAAATAAATTCCTTTATACCAATCTTCTAAAGCACGAAATGGTTTCTAAACTCCATTTTTAGGAAGTTTTAAGACTAAATAAATCCTTCGATTATTGTTTTCTTTCTTTCACATGGTACTCTAAGCTAGTAAGCTAGCATTATCATTTTTTTATGGTAAAAGCATATTATATAATATTTTAATACATGTCATTTAAAACGGTTGATTTTAGTTTAAAAATATTAGGGTTTAATTTGTAATTTCATTTGAAATAGATGAAATGGATCGGGATTTCTCCTCTTCAATCATTGAATTGAAATCCAAGTTAAAAGGAAATACTCCTCTAGAATCACAACTCAAGCTTTTAAATATAGAAAAAAAAAAGAAAAGGAATTAGAATTGGAATAGTGATTTCATTTCATAAATTTTAATTTTTGGTTCATGAAACACATCGTTAGAGAATGCTAGTGTAAGTGGTATTAACTTATGTCTGTTTGAGAAAATATTTGTATCCCAATTCATATACTATGTGCCAAAATAATTAGATATAGATTGTCATCTACATGGCATGAAACACATCATTAGAGATTGCAAGTGTAAGTGGTATTAACTTATTTCCATTCGAGAAAAATTTGTATCCTAATTCATATACTATGTATCAAAATAATCAAATATAGATTGTCATCAAATTTTCTCACAAGAGAGAATTTGAAATCTAAGAGCCCTAATTTGATCTAAGCATATAAATAACATAAAAAATTTAAGTTTCTAATTAATTAGATTAATCAGGAATCTTGAAGGCGGGTTGAAAAAAAAGACAATCATGTCCGATCAAGTACTTAACTAATACTATGATTGAAGATGATAGTTTTCACATAATTAACAATATTTTATTTCATTGTATTCTATTTTCTTATGAAAAGTTAGGTTTCATTAGCTAAAATAATTTGGAGAGCAAAAGTCTAATTGTGGATAAGTTCTTTTTGTTAATTAATAATTATATTATATGAGATCCTCCATCTAGAGGTGGAGATCCGTATTATAATATATCTTGTGACTAAATTTCTTGATATAAGTAGATATCATCAATCAAACATCACAAATACTATTTTATATTATACAAGATTATGTGATGTCCTTATATATATAGATGAAAGCCATTTATCATCTTACTTCATATTCGAGCAAAATTTATTTTCTTTGTAAAAACATATACAAATCGGGCTAAAAACAAGTATTAATACTTCGTTTTTACTAATCATGTCGGTTCATGTTATGCTTGTGATACATCTTAATGAAAGGTATCGTTTTAGTTAGCTTCGAGTTTCGTCTTCTTAGTCCTCTTTCATATTAGGTTTGTTTTGGATCATATTATCGTGTGAACTCTACTAAATAATATATCATATATATATATATATATATAATGAATGGCGCAGAGTAGGACAGCAAATGCTATGGATTTGTTGATTTAATTACATGTGGTCATGCAATTTGTCATAGTTCAAGAGTGAGAGCAGTGTTCTTAAAGAGATTTTTAACGATATTAAATAATAATGAACTGTGTAACGAATTCTTTACTTTTTTAATTGTGCCCAGATTCCAGCGTTGTATCCCTTAACATCAAACAATTTTAGCCTTATAAAAATTTCAATTTCCTTTAGAAAAATTTATTCGTTGTGGCAGTTCTCCATCCATCCCACCCAGCATTTATTAAGATTTGAAATCCCTCGCCTGATTTAAATCCTGGATCTGCCACAGCATATACGGTATAGTTGCATACAACTCTTATTCTTTCATAAATACCTACTTCCTTCTAAATTGTATTGTTTAACTTTTTAATAAGTACTTTAAAATTATTGGTTCACACCATGTTCAATTGTATAATTAATATTATAAAAACATAATTTTTTTTATAAAATTATTTTTTATTAAGTATTTTGAGATCATGTATATTAATATACATATGATCTCGAGTAAAGATTATGTATAGGTATATGAATATAGCGCATGAGCCTTGAGGGAAGAGTAAGGTGTAATTGAAAATGTAAGAAAGACACGATGCGAGAAGATTAAAGCAAAGGAGAATGACAAGGACAAAGCGATGAAATGGTGCGCTTGAGCACATTCTTCCAATCTCCTTCCACTGACCGGTCGGTCCACCACTGCAATGTTGTTGACCTTATTTATTTATTTATTTATTTTTCAGCCTTATCTATCTCTATCTTCTCCCAGTTGCATCATTACCTAAGCGTATCCAATGCGCGAAAGTGTATATCTTGACTGGACAAAGTACGTTGTCTTTACTTAGTATTCTCTAATTTTTTTTTAATTATTATTATTTTTCAATCAATTGTACCTAATGTAAGATGTATCCTTCATTCATTTTTTAACACTAGATTTAAACAATAAAATAAAATTGCATGTTAATGTGTCTTTTCCTATATGCTAAAATACCTAATGAATGATGCTCCCGTTTCTATACGTAACTTCCCTTCTTATCTTTTTAGTCCACATGCTTGGATGCCTTAATCTTTATTTCTTAAAATTACAATAGATGCTTTGAAAATTGTACATTTTTTTGTTAGATATGCTTGATAAGTGTTTGAGAAAGTTCACTAGAACAATTGAAATGAAATTTCAAAAGGAGAAAAGAATCCATACTTTTGATAATTATTATTATAAATATCAAATAATAAAAAAATATTTTTAGGTTGGAATATTCTATGGTTTGCAATGGTGGACTCATCTAATTCGTTATTAAATTGTTGAAATTCCTATCAAATTAACTTTTAATAATTATATCAAACAGTTAGATGAAGAACTAAATATTTTCATTAATGGCACTATCCCTTTACTTAGGGTAGTAAAATGATGAAGAATATAAGCTTCTATAATTGTATGTTTTGGCCTTGTGGACTTCAAAGTAAGTAATATATGTAATTTTAACATAATGTATTTGCCTAGTAATTAGTAAAACAAATCATATTTTATTGGTTCATTTAACTTACAATAAATAGTAAATAAACATCAATGAAACATGACTTTAATTCAGTAGGCTAGATCCCTTACCCACTTTTTACATTAGGACAAAAACCCCTAATTGACTAGTTCCATTGATTGTCGCCGGTTGATAAGGAGAGTGAGAGGAAGATTTGGTTATATATGTAAAGATTAAAAATTAATTATGGATGCAATCAATACATGTACGTATAACAGTAATTATTTATATATATGGTGTTCTAAATTCATGTATGAGATTTAGAGAAATTCTTTTACGTGGTATATCAACTTGATAGAGTTAATTATGAAAAAATATAGCTGAATTTTTTATACTTGTTTAGTTATATGACCCAACTTCATCATAAAAGCGTTTCCTAATAATAACAAAAAAAAGGAAAAAAGAAAGCAGAAAAAAATGGTACGTCTTATAAAATTAAGATTTAATTAGCTATAATAAAAATAATAATACAAGTATGCAAAGTAAAAAAAAAGAAAAGAAAGAAAGTTCAGGTTTATAACTAGAAAAAGAAAATAATACTATATGTAAAGAAGAAAAACACAAAACCCCATATATATAGCCAAAAGAAAATAAAAAAGAAGAAGAAGAAATAGTTACATACTATAATACAACATCTTCCCACGATTTCCATTGTGTTCCAAAGACTTTAGTTTATGTAAAATATTAATAAATTACACTTGTTAAAAAGTTAAATATATATATATATATATATTTACTTTTTGATGTATTTATTTTTTCATATAGTATGTAAATAGCCTTAAAAAACAATAAATATATTTTCTTTTGTAGTCTCATAACAAATGTTCTAACAGTATATGGACCTTATTTTTTTTTGCCAAATTCTCTCTCTGTCTATCTCACAATTTAGTCAAAAGCAAGCAATAAACGTCTTGGGACCCTCCAATTCCACATTCCCACTTTCTTCTAATCTTAATCTAGAATCTTTATTTCCTAATCACTATGTTCATTAGACAGTACTTTCACATAACAACAAAACCTAGGCCCTAGAGAATTACAACATTAACATAAAAAATCGTTAACATTACGATCCATTTACACTTTCTTAGGATTACCCAACTGTAAAGCAGCCACCCTAGGAGAAAACAAAAATAAAATAAAACAAAAAATGGGATTCTCCTATTCTATATTCATCATTATTGCAAATAAAAAACTGACAAAAGAATTTTTTTTTCTTTTTTTCCATCTTCCTCATTTAGATGCTATTGTTTTATCATCATTAATTAGGGGTCTGTGCAGCTGGCTCTCTTTTAATTATTTTAGTATTGTTTCGTATCAATTTGAAACAAGATACTTGGAAAAAATTACCAAAAGGAAAATGACAAATACATATATCATATATCGATTATATATAGATTTGTCACGAGTTACATGCAAAATGGACGAGTTGCAAAGATGGGTATTTTATTTTTAAACAAAAATATATGCTAAAAAGATAAAAATGAAATTAACAGGTCCAAAAACATTTTTATATTATAAAAATGTTAATGAATGTCTCTAGACACTTTTATAACCCAAAATAAAAAAAATTTGTGAGTATTCATGTACATATGTTTTTTCTTAAAAGTGGAGATATAGAAATTTTATTTTTGGACTTAGTTGATGAATTCTTTGAGACATTTAATATTACAAATTTTTCCATTATTAGATGTGCATGTATTAAGAAACAGGTATGCAAATGTAAGGAACTCCATCAACAAAAAGCATGAAATGAAAATGCAAAAAGCCCAACTTGAGGCTGAAGCCATAAGTTATTAGTTTCCACAAGCATTTAGTTCCCAGCTAGACACAGAACAAGAAGCAGAGAGGCTCACAGCCACCATCACAATGCCTTCAAGACCCCTTTCATCAACTTCAGGCCTTACAAAATCCTCCTCCCTCAACAAAACCAAAATCCTCTTCCTGATACTAACCATATCATCAACTCTGGTCATAGTTTTAACAATACTTTATTTGCTTTACCATTTCTATACCACCCTTATTGACAGAACCAGAACCATTCCTTTTGACTCTAGTGCACCATTGAAAATCCTAAGGCTTTCTTACAAGGAGCTAAAATCTGCTACCAAAGACTTTGATGAAGCTAATGTTATAGGAAAAGGTGGTTCTGGTACTGTCTTTAAAGGGATACTCAAAGATGGTAAGTCGATTGCTGTTAAAAGACTTGACGCCTTGACTCTAGAATCAGAAAGAGAGTTTCAAAATGAGTTGCAGATTCTAGGTGGCCTGAGATCTCCATTTTTAGTAACACTTTTGGGGTATTGTGTGGAGAAGAATAGAAGGGTGCTTGTCTATGAGTATATACCAAATAAAAGCTTGCAAGAGTCTCTTTTTGGGGAAGAAAAACTTGGTTTTGACCTGGGAGAGGAGATTTAGTATAATATTGGATGTTGCTAGAGCAATGGAATTTTTTACATCTTGGTTGTGATCCACCTATAATTCATGGTGATATTAAGCCTAGCAATGTGTTGCTTGATTCGGATTTCCATGCCAAGTTGTCGGATTTCGGGTTGTCTAGGATGAAGGTGGAGGGTGAATTTGGGATGGATTTGTTCAGTCAGGAGCTGGGAGGAGTCAGGAGTTGTGGAAAAGCCAAGAGCTATCCGGGAATTTGACGGTAGACACTACTCCGGTCATTGGTACACCAATTGAGAGAGCGGATAGCGCTTCTGAGGTGGATTTTGCTCTTGCTCTGCAAGCTTCTTCGTCATCGAAAAATAGTAAAACATGTTTATAATGTGAAAGCTTTGAATTTGAGTTCTGCTAGTTATAATGCTAATTTGGTGAAGGAAAGTGAAGGAGGAGGGAATGGAAGTGGAAATGGAAATGGAAAGGGTAAGGAGTTTCAAATCCGGTTGATATTGGTAGTGATGATTGGAACAAGAAGTTTGTTCCTTATGACAGCGAAACTTGTAGCTTCCCACAAAGTAAGGATGTGAATTTGAATGGTTCAAAGCAATGGGGGAAAGATTGGTGGTGGAGACAAGATGGTAGTGGAGAATTTATGCAGCAAGGATTATGTTATGGAGTGGATTGGGAGCCAAATATGCCCGTCCGCCAACCCGGACTGGGATGATGATAAAAGAGTAATCAAGAGAAGCCGGATGCAAATGGTCTCATATCTTTAGATAAACAGGAGCACGAAAGTGAACCCCATCTAGCAGAAAACTGCATCGAGCAGCTTGATAAAGGTTTTGGGATAAAGAGACATAGAAAGATGGAAGAATGGTGGAAAGATGAACACATGGCTGAAAATAGGAAGAGAAATGGAAAGTCGAAGAATCTTGAAATGAAATGGAAGAAAGGATTCAAGTTGCCACACTTTGACCTCGGCCGGCAGTTTTACTTCCGTCAAAGGAAGAAATTTCACGAGCAATTGGAAACAGACTTAGATGCAAATGGAGAATTCAGTTTCCGGAAACGTTGGAAGAATAAGAAGAACAACAACACACATTCTAACGGAAGTGACATGTGGAGTGGAGATCTTTTTAGCCGTGAGCTTAGCAGCACTACAAGCATGAGAGGGACCTTGTGCTATGTTGCACCGAATATGGCGGTTTTGGTGGTTACTTAATGGAGAAGGGTGATGTCTATAGCCTTGGAGTATTGATACTAGTGATTGTGTCTGGTAGAAGGCCATTGCATGTTCTTGCATCACCTATGAAGCTAGAAAAGGCGAATTTGGTAAGCTGGTGTCGGCAATTAGCACAGGCAGGAGACATTTTAGAGCTTGTGGACGAGAGGTTAAAGGGTGATTATAATAAGGATCAGGCCAGTTTGTGTATAAATCTGGCTCTAAGTTGTCTGCAGAAGATGCCTGAGCTTCGGGCCGGATATTGGGGAAATTGTTAAGATGCTAAAAGGAGAGATGGATCTCCCACCGCTTCCCTTTGAGTTCTCGCCCTCTCCACCTTCAAAGTTGTACAACAGATCTAGGAGAAACCCCAAAACAAATGCAGAGTAAGCTAAGGGTATCCTTAGCAGTAAGCTTTTTTGGAACAGTTGGTTGTAGAGCTAAATTTGTTGATTGCGAATCATCTAGCTTGGTTTGATGTGGCAACCGCCGTCTCTCAGGAATGTATGATGTGTATTTATCATGTACTTAATAGAAATCCCTAGATGATGTTAGCTCTTGTTATTTGTACAATTTGAGTGCACCGACATTATCTGAAAATTTTTTATGTTGGGAAGCTAATCATTCATCCTCGTTTCTTTGTGTTACGTTGTAAATACGTTTAGTTGGATATGTTAGCTTAAGATTAAGATTGAAGAGACACTATAGTTTGTTTGATGCAATTTAGTTCATTTCTCCCAGAAGGCTAGCTTTCGCATTGGTCTTACATTCTTTTACATCATCTGCTTATTTCTTATGCTACTTCTTGAAGTGAATTTACGATGGTTAATTCCTTTTCTTCCCAATAATTTTTTTTTTTTTTTGTGAGGCAAGTTGTACATTTTCGAAGTTAAGAGATGCCCGCGCACGTTTTGAAAAAGGGAGGGAATCTACAATTACTCCAAAAAATTTTTTTTCTTATGGACTTTTTCAAATTTTTAGCACCACAAGTTCTAAAAAATAATGAATAATTATTTTCAAGGAATCCTTGGCCCGAATATAACAGACAAAAATTATAGTCATCGAAATACCAACCAACAGATCGGTAAACTAGTCTTCTATCAATGATTGCCAATCCGACTGATGATATTGTATTTGGAAACTTTTCTGACCCAGTCCCAAAAGCAGCAAAGATTCTATCTAAGACAAAAACATGATATCTATATTCCCTTTTTGGCAGAGTGGCATATGGGTTCCCTGTCAGCCGAAGTTTTGGTTTTGCTTAGGACATTTCATGCTCTATTGAAGGTGCTTAGTTTGACAAACAAAAATAATATTCCTTTTCTTATTTTTTCCAAAAACTTTTTTGATTTTTCAGGTTGGTCCAAGATAAAATGGACTATTCAGCCTTATCTTTTTTCTAAAGGCTTTTCCATGTCACCGGTTTTAAAAACACAGGTATTATTTTTTCAAAGAAGCGTTGAATGAGGAAAATTTAAAGGAAAGCAAGTTAAAGGAATGGCCCACCAGAGAGTGCTTTGTGACCCCTGAAGGAACTCTTTGTGTTGGGAAAGCCTCTTTATGGGCTATTATAACAAAAACCTTCGATAAGGAATTAATCGCTTTGGAATCCATGGAATAAACTAAATACACACTGTTACCAGCACAATTTTAAATGCCCAACATGATGATATTAATAGATAAATCTAACAAATCAAACCAGTCTTTTAAACAGATGGTTCAAAAGGCCATCTAAAATTAGCTTATTTTTCTATCTTTTTTAGTTTTCTCTTTTCTCCCCCAATGTTAAAAAACAAAATAATAGTTTACATTGTATCAAAAAATTCAAGGTTTTTGATTGAGGTTTATAGAAAAACATCAGGATTACGAGCCAATAACCTTTATCAGCATTTCAACCATTTAACCCAAATTTTTCATTTAATTTATTTAACAAAATCAAAGCTTAAGGGTGAGGGGAGGTTAAACCACAACCCCAACTCAACAGAAAGATAATTGGGGTCAACCAAACAAACATCAAACAAATCACCCCAATTTTAAAACCAAAACCTTTTTAACCCAGGAAAACCCCCAAAAAATGGTCCACAAATTTGGAATCATTTTCAAGATGTAAAGTCCCCCGCAAAGGTTTGGGCTTTGGACATAAATTTAGAAAAAGATTTTAGAGTTAAGGATCAGAGATCCTCTTTTAGATATGTAAGCTTGTGTTTAACTGCGTAGAGGTCTTTGTTGGGTAAATGCTTGATAATGCCATATCTTTGTTTAGAAACTGCAAACATGAAACTTCTTTTTTGCATTGTGTCTTATAGTGTTTTAATTATGGAATTTCTACTTTATGTGTAGCACCACAACTATTAAAATTTAGTTTAGGGTGGACTATTATTTTTATTACAACATGCCTTTCACTTTGGGTTGTGTTTTTAACAAAAAACCTTAAGTGAACAACTTAATTAAATGGATAAAGGACAGAGTTTGAACTTAAAACCTTCACACTGATACCATATTATGGTTAGAATGCAGAGGGGAATTTTGGGAAAAGAGGTACTTTTCAAATCTTTAGGGGGTTTTCGATCTCAAACCAAATGTTGGGACACCATTAGCTAAAGCTCCCAAAAATCAATGCTAAAAGTTTTGTAAATTGTAGCTCTTTTTACATGCTTTTTATACTATTTTGGAGATAAATATATATTTTGGATAGCTTATTGAAAGGAAAATAACATTTTGAGAGTTAATTGGTATCTACCTCATTAGAAAAAAGTAGGGAAGTTCATTTGCAGTTCGCCTCCTTTCTTCATCTTAGCTATTCCTTGAGGGAACTAAGTAATAGCATTGGTAATTGATCATTGCCACATATGAAAGAGTGTAGTCTTGGTTTCCCATGTTTTAAATCATAGAATAGGTAATTGGGTTTTATAAAGTTGGCTAAAAACTCAACACATTTTGTGCTTGCTTAATTGCAAAGCAATTGCTTTTCATTAAAGACCTTACACAAAACTCTATTCCATAATGCTGTGTTGAATTTTTTGCTAAAACATAACGATTCTCATGAAAAGTATCACACAACCCCTTTGGGAGAATTTTCCTTTTTTGAATTCATTTGTAGCAAAGAGGAATTTTCATGAAAATATATGTGAAAGGGAGATAGTTACAGTGAAGGGGGATATCGGTGTTTCTAAAATCAATTTTCTACTCTCGACAATGAGTTAGTTTTGCTTTATGTCTTGGTGTTTAAATTCCATTCCAATTCCCCAGTCAATGTCCCCTTTTTTTTTTCTACAACTTCCTTGTTCTTCTTATATGTGGCACAACATAAAGCGATAAAATAAAATATGGGAAGAAAATAATTTATAATTTTTAATAATAATCTCCTAGTTACACTGTACATAGAGTATTTATTGGGTTTAAGCCCTAAAATTATTAAGGAAACTGAATAAAAAAAGAAAAATAGAAAATCAAATCAATCAAAAATAAACTTTTTCTAACTAAAATAAAATTCTTTAATGCTTTGGTATGTTGAGATACTATTGACTTTTTATAATGAAAAATTGTTTTTAAAAAATAACAAATGATTTGGCAAAACCAATGGAATTTCAATCATTTACTAAAAATTTAAAAAAAAAGATAGGTGCAACAATTTCTTTATATTGGCTTGTACTAATTTTACGATTTTCATTTTCCTATAAAAGAGGAAACTTCCTATATGTAAAAATCAAATTTAAATAGAAACATATTACAAGCTTCTTCTTTTCTCTCATGTAAACATGTAGTGGGTCGGAAACTTTTTCTTCTACTCTCTTTTATTCCCCAACAACTAGTATCAGAGTAGGCGATCAGGGACCGTCTTTCTCGAGTTTAAAGCATAGTTTGAGTATTTATGGTCAAAGATTGTATACGGGAGACTTTGCCAATTTCAAAGTCTTGGACTATGATAGTTGTTGGTTTGGGACCAAGCTAAATTAGTTGAATGCTGGGCGCTAACCAAATTACAAGGAGATCTTGCATCATCAACTAGCTTGTAAAAAACTTAATAAAAAATAACTTTTAAACATAGAGCATTTGTATAAAATACTTCTACTGGGAAAGACATGGGGGTATTTTGGGGTGCAGAAACGACTTCACAACATGAGGAGGAGTAAAAAAAAGTCGAAGATTTAAAATAGGGGAAAGGGTATGTATTGTTATCTATTATTGTGGAAGGGACAAGATCCTATAGCGGGTCAAGACTTAACTATAGCAAAGGAGGCTTGAGATACCTAGCAACATATTCTTAAAGAAACTCATGCAAAAAACATTCGTTAAGAATAAATTGTGTTTGTTTAAAAAAGGGCTTCGGAAAACATACACCAAATAAAACCAAAAAAAGCCAAATTTGGGCCAAAGAGGCAATCAATAGGCAAGAAAAAAAGGATTGTTATTCATGGTTAAATCCTAAATACCATGGAAAATTATACCACTTGAGGAAGGGTAAGAAATCACTTTAAAAAAAGTTAGAAAAACTTGCCTTACCAAGGCTTTAGACTAGTAGATTATAAAGTTTTAAAAATGAGGGGGAAAAGCCCCTTTTAAATAAAAAGGAAAGTGGTAAGAATCAAGACAATTGTAAAGTCCAGCAAAGGAGGAAAGCTTGAGTAAAGACAACAAGGTTGGTAAAAAGGGAAAAATGGGAAGATCCCAAACGATGGGGGGGGCTAATCAACCTTGATACAGAAAGAAAAAGGAAAAGAGAATTCACCATAAGGAAACCAGTGTCACAAGTGTGGGAGGGGAAGGCCATTTTGCTCAGACTACCCCGCCAAGAAGGTAAAAGGAACATTGCTACATAGAAGAAGTGAAGAAGAATGAGATTTCAAATATTTCCTATCCCCCAATTTTGTTAGGGAGAACTGAAAATGGAGGGAATTTCCCAAAATGGAATGATAAAGAGGAGTTTGTCACATCATGTTGGATAAACCCAATTAGAGGGGATAGATTAGTATAGGGGCCCAAAAAATTAAATTAATTTAATGAGGGATAGGATTTTGTTTTTGGGGGTTTTAAACCCATATGAATCAAGGAAAAGGAAAAACTATTAATTTGGTAAGAGTCAAAAAAAAAAGAGTATGGAATCCCCAACACAACCCCAAGTTGTAATTGCTCATATTGGCAAGAGGTTATAATCCCCTATTTCATTAATTAGGTTAGGTGGGCTAAGTCTATACGTGTTTGGGGATGAAAAAAAATTTATTCATCTTCATGAAATTTTTGGGGTTTTGGGGAAAAAAAGGGAAAAGTGTTTTTTATTTAAAACCTTTTACAATTAAAAGCTTAAGGGAGGGGGTGCAAGTCTACTATTTAATGCCAAAAAAGATGAAATAAAAGGGAAAAGAAAAAAGAATGAGAAAATAGATTTTGTAGCCGCAAACCCTTGGACATTTACAAAACCCGGTTAAAGGCAAGAGGGAAAAAAATCTTGTTAAGAGGTATCAAACGGAAAGAAAAGAAAAACATTATTTGTGAAGGTTCCCAATATGGCAAAGTACAAGCTCCCATGCGAAGATTTAAAAGATATGAGTAGATACTTCATTAAAAGGTTTAATGATTAAATTTTTTTTGGGCCCAAATTGAAACGATTTTTAATCAATAAAAACCTACATGTTTCACTTTTAAATTTTGATTTTTCAAGAAACTTTAGGAAAAATTTTATGAAGGAGAAAAAAGTTAAAGGTTTTTAAAGAAAATTTTGAAAAAATTGGGAAAGAAAAATTCAATGTTTGATGTTGAAAATGGGGGAAAATTACAAAAAATAAATTCCCTCAATCCCTTAAAGCATGTCATAAGATATAATTAACTTGTTAAATATCCACAAAAAAAATTTTGGAGTTGCAGAAAAAAAAATTTGAAAATTTTTTTTGGAGAAATAAGAGTTCCCTATTTAAAAAATTTTTCCCACCAAAAATTTTGGGGCAAAAGTGAAAAAAAACTTTACCACCCCCAAACCCTCAACAAAACTTTTTAAAATTTTCCCCAAATTTAAAAATTTTTTTAAAAAAACCCCATCAGTAACAACTTTCAATTTTGATGTTTTTGTACTTGTTTGTCCAAGTCAAAAAGGTTAGAAATTTACCAAAAGGAAATTTGGGTTTTATATTTGTTGACTATGATAGTAAAAAAAAGGGGGGAATGCAAAGATATAAAAATAAGATTTGTTATTTTTTAGAAATTGGTATTTATGGGGTTTAATGGGGGTCCTATAACCTGTTTTTTGAAAATCTAAAATCAAAGGAGAAATAAAAGAAAAGGGAAATTTTAAATCAGAAGCAAAGGAATTTTCCACGCAAAGAAGTTTTTTGGTTTGGACCATCCCCTTTAAAGGCGTGTAAGATCCCCAAAAAAAAAACCCCAAAAAAAATAAGTTTAATTTTTTTCCTCTAAAAAAGAGAAACCAAGAAAATAAAAGAATTAGAAGAGGAAGCCCCCCAAATTTTAATTTAAGGGAGATCTATGAAAAAATTGGAACCCAAATCCAAAATATCCCAAAATCTAGTTTAATTGAAGACAATGGCATAAAGGAGAAAGAAGGGAAAGAATTCAACTAATTTTCAAAGGTTTGGAGAAAAAAGCAATGGAAGAAGAGCTCAAGGCTCTAAAACAAAATAAAATTGGGAATTGGGCCCCTTAAACCTAAAAAGTATAACCCATTTATTGAAAATTTGGTGTCCCAGGTGAAGGAAATCGCCTTAATGGATCATTGAAAAGGGATAAGGCTCATTTAGTTTTGCACGAAGGTTTTCCAAAAGTACGGGTTATACTATGAAAGAGAATTTTTGTCTAGTGGCTAAAATTGCCCCCATTCGTGTTTTTTTCATTTTCAACTAGTAAATCTTAGATAAATTTGGGAAAAAGGTATGTAAATTTTTGATGGTGAGTTTGATCAAAAAAATATACATGGAGTAAATGAAGGGGTTTTAAGAGCAAAGATACCCCGAAATTTTGTGTGCAAATTGAAGAAAGCAATATGTGGATTGAAGCAAGCGCCAAAAGCATTGGGATGGAAAAGTTTTTGAATTCTTAATTCAAAAATGGATATGTACTAGTAAAGGTGTACTCAAGTTGTTTGAAAAAAAAACGAGGTGGTAAGTGGCTTAGCGTTGGTGTATGTGGGTAAATTTTAATGTCATTGGAAAAAGATGAAGAGGTGGTTCATCAAATGAGAGGTAAAAGGTTTTATAACTTTCAAAAAAAAAAAGCTTAGAGAGTTAAAAAATTTTTAGAACTTGAGGTCAAGAGAACCAAAGATGGGCTATTTTTGGGGCCAGCAAAAAATATGTCAAAAATTTGTTAGAAAAATAAGGGATCTTAGATTGTAAAACAACTTTTAATCCCATGGGGATGACCAAAAAAGATAATGTTCAATAAAGAGAAAAATTTAGAGGAGGGTATGATGTATAGAGAGTTGTAGGTTTTTTTGATCAATTACTCTAACTTGAATAAATATTAAATGTTATGGGTGTGGTAAATCGAATTTTTGCCCAAAATAAAGAAGGGCACATTTGGAAGTGGTACATCAAATTTTGAGGTATACAAGGTATTTTTGATTATGGGATATTTTTCAAGAAAGGTGTTCCCGTGAAATTTAAAATTTGCGTGGTATTAAGTTGGTTTACCATGGGAATTGTTTTTCAACAAAAAAAAATTTTAGGGTTTAAATCTGGGGTTTGGGAGTGTGTCATGGTGCAGTAAAAAGACAACCCATGGAAACTTATTTAGTACAAAAATTAAAAATTTTAGGGCAATAGCTATGGTAGCTTAGGAGTGTAAATGGCTTTTAAAATATTACAAAATCTACATCAAAATCGATTAATTGTGTAGGAAATTATATTGTGTTTAATAAATTACAATTTGGTTGGTAAAATCTTATCTTTCATGCCAAAACCAAGCAGATAGGGATACATTATCATTTTATCGGGGAAAAGGGGGTTTATAGGTGACATCGGATGAAGTATATTAACCTGAATGTCAGGTTGCATATGTATTTCAAAATGGCTCAATGGTTCAAAATTTAAAGAGTTTAAAAGAAAACAAGTTGGCAATGATTATGAGGTTTGCAACAAAGGAGAAAGTCATTAAGGGGGAGTGTTGAGATATCACTGACTTTCTATAGTGAAAAGTTATTTTTACAAATCAAAATTGATTTGTCAAAACAAATGAAATTTCAATCATTTACTAAATTAAGTAAAAGATAGGTGCAACAATGCTTTGTATAGTTGGCTTGTATTTATTTTTAAGATTTTAAATTGCCTATAAAAAGGGGGACAACTTGTACGTAAAAATCAATTAAATAGAGACATATTATAATTTTGAAAACCAAATGGCTAAGTGGTTTATGTTAGCTCAAAAAGGCTCAAATAAAGTCTTTATTGATAAAATTTATAGATTTTAGTAACCCCTTCACAAGCAAAAAGTTTCTAAACTTCAATTTTTGACCCATCTCTAAGCTAAAAAATTAGGTTACTTCTACTAAATAGTAGCTTTTAACTTATAAAAAATTATGGTCAATGTTGCTTTTGATTTGATTTTCTAACTAGCTTTTGGTTGAACTTGAAAAAACCCTTTGTGGCTCTTTCTTCCTCTTCTAATTCTTTTGATTTTGATTCCAATGATTTAATTGATCCACAAATTGTAAAGCTAACTCCTTTGCATTAAATCAAAAGCCAACAATTTTCAACAAATAGTTATTAAAGATGCATAATAAATTGGGTGAAATTCTACGTAGATTAACTAACAAAGAGAAGTAAGTATGAAGTTCTATGCGATGACAAAGAAGGAATTATAATATGATTCTTAAGATGGTGCTTACCTCTAGTGATTGCTATTTTCTCAGGGTACAAGCCACTTGAACTTCTAATGGTCTCTACTTGTTTGAAATCCAATATGTCCAAGACTTACTCAAAAGACATAACAACACCCCCCCTTATACTTGTTAATTAACACCATTAGCTCCATCTTGCTATTAAACCCCATTGCCTACCATAAGACTATTGGTAACATTTAGTACCTTAAATATTACAAGACCTAATTATCACATTTTATATTAATTAGATGAGTCAATAAATGTGTTATCTAAGGTAACATTTGTTTGCAAAGTAGCCAAATAAGTTTATTGCTATCTCCTTGGAAAGCATCTATGAACTTTCCCCACTATGCTATGTCATGAAACACCTATGCTTAATATAAATTGGACCAACTGTCAAAATAACTCGTAGATCTATAGCTTGGATATCTTTCATTTACCTCTTAATTCCAAAAATAATCAATAATTTTATTCAAAGTAATCACTTCCTTCCTATGAGAAGATGCAAATTTACATGCAATTGTAAAAGAGTTATACATAGGCCCTATCTTGAAGTCTTTCCCCCATTGTCTTTATGGAAGAATCATTGAAGTCATGCACTATAAGGGGTTACTTCACTAGATGTGGGACCCTCTATTTTTGCAACCCTTTAAGGTAGATATTGGGTGGCGCTTATTGAGGAGTCATTATTGATGGATGTCCCACTTGTTAAGTAGTAGTTTGAGCTGGCTTTCCTACATATAAACTAATGGTTGTGGTTAGAGCTTCCCAGAACACATGCTAGCATCATGAAATAAAAATCACATTCCCATGATGTTTAGGCTATTCTTTATATGGTTTGGTAATGTTGCATTCTCTAAATAATATTAGAAGATTCCCATGTGAGGACATTTGTTGCTACCCTGCGTTGCATTCTTTGTTGAAACTAAGGAGATAAAAGAACTTTTTGAAATCAAAGGTCCTTAAGAGAGTCATAAGCAATGTTGGTGTTAGCTATATCATCTTCTTCAATGGACTTGTTCTCAAACATCGTATGTTTTTTTAAGTTGGTGGCATGTCAAATTGATTCAAGGCTTGTGTGTTTTTCTTGCATTGGGCCTACAACATTTGTGATGACAAACAAAAGAGCCTTCTTACTTTACATTGAGATTTTCTTTGTTGTTGTTTCCCATAGTGCTACATTCTTCTTAGTAATTTCAAGGTTGGTCTCAAGTTGTTGAGAACTTCCATCAGCCAGGTTGTTTTTTTTTCTTTTTTGCTGATTCCATTAATGCACAAATTTACTTCTTTATCCCTATGGTTTTGCCAAAAAATAGATGGAGGGATCCGTTAAATGGTATCACATGCATTCAAAAATGACTCCCACGCTTTAAGTGATGTTAGAATAGTAACATGGCTTAAGATGATTAACTTTTAAATAAGGTAAAGTAGAGAGTGGTCAGGGAAGTGAAATAGATAATATCTTAATAAAAATTAAAATACTTGTGATAGGTGAAGGAGTTTATAAACATTGACCTCATAGTTTTTTGATATCTTAGCAAGAACAATTTTAATGATTATGAGTCTTCAATCTTGTGGTGTTTAAATTTATCTTTGAGCTTAAAAGCTTAATGATTTGTTCTTTTTTTTTTTTTGGCTTTTGTTTTCATTGTTTTTATTGTCTTTCCTCTTATTGGAGAAGAATTGGGGATATTTGTATTTATTTTGGTACTTGACCACTTTTAGATCAACTTCTATGATCAAACAAATAAGATCTTCAACTCTTTTTGGAATCTTTCATGGGCTTTCTAAGTGTCTAAGCCCAATACTTTGTGGATGCAGCTGCAAAGTAATGAATAAGAAAAAGGTTAACCTTTGACTCTCCCATTCTATTAAATTTCCGCCATCAAGCTTGTACATCCTTTAGTTAGCTTGTCCATAGGAAATTTTTTTGTTTCTTAACCTCCATGCCATCTTAATAAAGTTTGGCCTTTCTTTCGACTCTTCAAGTCCATTATTCCTTGCTCCCTTCTTCCTTTGTCCTCTTCAATTTTTCTCTTAAAGGACATTTAGTGAATTTAATTCTTTTCTTTTTGAATCTTTTCACAAGAATTCCTTGTTAATTTTTCCCTCTAGCTTTTCCATCACTCTATTAAGAATTGCTAGCATTCGTGGATAGAAGTTTTTTTAATCTCCAAGACTAAGGAGATAACAATCCTCCTTCTAAGTAAAATTACCACTTTTTCCTTCTAATCGTGCTACCCTTACCTCTTATTTTCTTAACACAAGAAGTTGAAGTTAAAAATTCTTTAAATTGCTTGGCTCGTTTATTGGGATTCTCAAATATTTCCCAACTTCTTTCATGTGATCAATGCCAAAAACTTCATTTATGTTAGTCTTGAGATCTTCTACAATATTTTTTTAAGAAGATATTAAGAGATTTTACTATAATTAACTTTTTATCCAAGGAATCCCAAAATGCTTCCCATCAATTTCTTTTTTCTTCTTGGAATTGGCAACTAACCTAAATTAATTTTTTTTTAATTTTTTATATGCGAGCTTTTGCACATGTATAAATAAATAAAAGAATTCATTTAACAAAATTGGCAATAAACAAAACAAATGTAGCTAATAAAAAATTATTTATGTATATAAGCATAATTTTGTTATGATGGGTTTGTTTTTCGAGGGTTTACTTTTAGTATGTGTATCTAAATCAGTGCTTTCAGATTTCTATATAATTATTTCATACTTAATAAAATATAACAAAAAATATTATTTAAAATTAAAAAGCATAAAATCTAGAAAAATGAAAGGGGAACTATTTTTTTTTCCCTTAATTTTTAAAATTATTTAACAATACCAAATTTTGTTTTCTTTTCAATTTTTTGTTTATAATGTTTTGTTATTTTTATGGTAAATTTCAAAAATATACCTACATTTTCATACTTTTATATAGCATTCACTAGGTATCTTATATTCTATTGGCATGCAAGAACTAAAGTGTCCCCCAACAAAATTCTAAGTTTGCATATTTTACCCGAAACCCTAAATACAAAACAATCACTCTTTTTCCTCTCAACCCCTAAATCAAGAGGTTTCAAGTGTAAAAAAACACAAATTAGTGAAGGTGCATGGCATACTTTGTGATTTTTAACAAAGGGTTCAACCATCATGTAGGAGTATTTCATGTTATCTTTTGAAAATTCTAAGGTTTTAATTGCTCAATTTATAAAAAAAGAGGGTTTTTTTTGTACTTCTTTAATGGACTTTAAATAATTTCAGCATGAATTGTGAAACACTACAAAATGAAAGAAAAAATTTAAATTTGTAAAAATTGATAAAGTCAATAACCCTTTTTTGGTTTTACTGTCAAAATTGCATTTATAGACTAGAAATACAATATTTTAATAAAAATATATAGGAAATAAATTACTCAAAAATAGGGTTTCCATGTTCTAAATTTCGCTTTAGGTACACAAAAAAAACGTGCGAATGTGGGGCAATGGTTTGAACTTAAAGTGGCCCCCGTTGTTTGTCTAATTCTTTATAAATTAAATAAAATTTTTATTGAAAATTTAAAGACATCAAAAACTTTTTAATATGAAATATAAGTTTTCATAAGTAAAAAATTTATAAGCCTTCAAAGTTTAGCTTTAAAAAAAACTAAGCCCTTTGTAGTTTTGCCCTTTTTTTATGTTCCCCAACAACTTTCCCAAACTTGTTCAGAATCTACTTGCTCTATCCTCAAAAAAGCTTTTGAAAGTCTAAACTTTTTGAGTTCGAATGCCTCTTCCGAATCTTTAGCATATTGCTTTTGATACTTTTTGTAAGCCCGAAACCGATACGCTACGGTTGCCACAGCCCTCAGCACTAGAAGAAAAAGAAAATGCTCAATTGCTATTTAAACATTAACCTTTAAGTATTTAATAAAAAAATGAACATCTTAAATTACTACACCCAAATCATTTATAAACTCCAACAATACAAACAATTTTTGAAAGAAAAGTATATCCTCCCAAAACCCTAAATTCCTGTTTAATTTTTCCTTTAATTAAAAAATAGTGGAAGCTTTCAATAACTTAAATTTGCATGGGTAATTGGAGATCACAAATTTTAAACTTTCCAAAATTCTCCTCCATCGGGGTATTACTCGTCATGTATTCCCCATTTTCCTGTATCTTGATTTATTTTTTTTCTTGGGTTTTTCTTTCCTTACAATCTCTTTTGTGGCAAAACCCGCAACAAAAAAAAAGGTTCCCCACAAGGGATGAGTTTAAAGCCTGCAATATGTATACTGATAAAACATCACTTGGGCCCCTGGTTTTGAAAAAACAACACATAGTGATGTAAACCAACAATGTTCTACATAATATTTTTCATCTCTTGTTTAAACCCTTTGCCAACCCTATAATTTAAAAACATAAACACCTTTACACATAACTTTAAAAACATCATTTCACAAACAATAAAAAACATTTTTATATACATGTGAAGAAAGGGTGTCCCCTTTTTTTCCCTGAGTTAAATTTCCATACATAATGATATAATATATACATGTCAGTGTGTTTCCCCATTTTCCCATGAGGGTTTATATGTCCCTTTTAACCTTTTTTTTTTCAAACAACAAACCTTTTTCCCCAAAAACACTAAAACAATATCCTTTCCCTTATTTTCGATCATTTTTGGGAAACGAATCTATTAGGAACAAAAGTAAAAATTTCCCCAAACAATTAAGGTGCTACCCTAAGAACACCGCCTGAAATTGGTTTCTTGGACCTAGCAATTAATAATCACATACACAAATTTTGGGTTTATTCATTTTTTTAAGTTATTTGCCCACACCATTTCTATCTAGCAAGCATAAAACAACATAAAAAGGTTTACACGTTTCCCAAAAATTTCAAAACTTTTAAATTTTTTTATACTTTTCTAGTTCACAAAATCTCTCAAAAACCCATTAAAAATTTTTCCCCCTTAATTTTTTTAGGGAAATTTCATTTAAAAGAACTAGAAGGGGGAAAAAAAGTTTTTTTTTTAAAATCAAAAAGACCAAAGTTGGAGGTAATGTTGGTGAACACAGGCTTACCAATTTTGTGCCAAAGGTCGTATAAATTAATTGATCTTTTTAATCAATTTCGGGCAAGACATTAAAACATGTTGGGTTTTTTAAAACAGTTACAAAATAGTCATGTTGGGAGGCCTGTATCTTTCTGTTAAATTTTTAAACTTGACATGCCCAATGGGGCATGGGTGGGTTTTGTGATCGTGTACCTTATTGTACACTTTAAAAAAACGATCCCCTTTTTCCTGGTTTCTTAATCAATTCATCATAAATTTATTTATCTAATATAAAATTTATAATTTTAAAATTTTAAAAAGTTACACTTTCTTGCAAAGGGTTTTGGGATCATTTATGAATGAATTGCTTGTTTTGTCCCTTGTGGATCATGGTTTGACTTTGATCTATAAAAATCCCCAATACATTAATTTTTTTATTTAAGATATACATAAAATTAAGGTTAATTATTATTAATTGGGTATACTCACCCTTTGACCCAATTAGTGAATTGTAGACTTTTGTTTTGCTAAGGGATCTAAATTTAAAAAGTATTTCAATTTCAATTGAAGAATCAATTTTAAACAAAAACCCACAATATGGGTGATTCCAAGTGCCTCCCAAAAATTTTATTTGCTCCCCGATTAAAAAAAAATTATGATTTTGCCCCTTTCTAAAATTTTAAATTTAAAAAAAAATCCAAAATTTAAAGTGATCAACAAAATCCAAATCAAAATGGCCCTGATCACTAAATTCCCCCCAATGATCCCTTTTTCACGAGAATTAAAGACTTGTTGTAAAAATTTAAATGGGAAAAAAGCAATTGTATAAGTAGCAAAAGGATAAAAAGATAGAAATGAATTTAAAAATTCCCTCAAATTGAAGTGATTTAAAATCGGGAAAAGGATAACCCCTAAAATTTTAGTGGGAAAAAAACAAGTAACCAAAAAAAAAAAATTGCACCTAGATATGACGCATTAAAATACAATTTGATAAAAACAAGAGCAAGATTGATGTTAATTACAATCTTCTCAAGTTAATCTCAACCCCAATTTCCCCTTGTTTAAATTGATAAGAAAAAATTTTGGCCCAAACAAGGATCCCTTTACGGCAAAGAAATGTGTAATTTCAAAATGGGTTTAAAAAGCCCCCCTTAAAACCTTAGTTAGCAAAATTTTTAAAACTTGTCCAATTTGGGGAAAAATAACACAACAAATTACAAATAAAGCCACTTAAGTGGCTGGTTTTTAAAATAAAAATTATAATATAAAAAGTTTTTAAAATGGCCGGGTTCCTTTACTTCAATTTTAAAAACCCTTGTTTAGACTTGGGTTTTCTTTGATTTATGTAGGGTTTTGAATAACTCACAAACTGAGCTTTTTGCGAATTTATCCACTATCTTGTAAAAGCCGAAAGGATACCCGCTAGAATGCACAACCCAAAAATGAAATAGAAAAGTAAATACTAAACAAATATTTTCGGGGCTAATTGTTCAAAAAAAGACCCTCATCGCTAAATTTTGTAATCCCTTGGCTCTTGATTTGGTGATAGGTCTTATAGGAATTTGATTCCTATCATCTCCTCAGGCCTCAAGAAGATTTGCCCTCAAATTTGATAGGTCTTCATGAACATCATTAGTTAAATAGAGTAACAAGTCTGTAACATTACATGTAGCAGAGACTTTGCATCCCCCTGATAATTTATCTGTAAAAGAATCACTATAGTCATCCAGTACTTGAGATACCATAGGTGCTAGATGCTCTTGCCCCACCATCTCTAGGATATACCTTATTTGCAATAAATATAATGGTCTATCATCCTTATGCCTTCCCTAACTCAAACTATCCCACTAATAAGGTCTTCTTCTTCCTAGTTTTACTTATATGTCTCTAAACCTCTTGGTCCCTCTAAAGGTTGACTCATCTGCTTATGAACCTTTTGGACCTCTGATGGTGACATTGGGTTCAAACACTATATGTTTACCCTCATGCTGGAACATATAAGTATAGCCATCATGCAAAATCCTTCTATCATACAATTAAGGCTGCAAGCAATATATGGGATGCTCACATGGGAAGGATATCACATATAATGTCATCATGATATTTATTCCCTATACTGAAAGGTACCCTAGCTCTCCAGGTAACTTGGAGATTACCCTACCTACTCAACTAATGTAATTTATAGGGTTCTGGATGTAGGGTAGTTACAAGTTTTAATTTCGATGCTAATGATACAGCCACTACATTAATACAACCACCACCATCGATAATAATAGCACATAGATTACCTTGTACTCTATAAGAGGTGTGGAACAAATTTTCCCTTTGCTTATCAATAGTAGGAAAAGTAGTTGTAGCTCGTTGCAATAAATTAACAGATAAATATCGATCACTTAACATGGTTGCTTACTAACTTCAATAAGCCAACAACACACTTCACACTACACCACCAACACGTCTCAACAACACCACAACACACATCCACTTAACACAACAACACACCATAGCAACATGACCACGCCTCACGCACAACTCCCACGGTTCACTTACACAACATGCAACACAGACAATACACCACGTTGTAACCCTTCACTACACACACTCACTACACCACACACACATACTCACTCATAGTGTAGTACGCACACACTTCGCTCCTATTCCAATCACAACAACAACAACACAATTACAACACTTAATGAAACTTCTCCACAAATGACAAGAAATAATTCAAAATATTTAAATTGTATTAAAATCAACACTACATAATAACTCTTCAACTTAATGATTTTTTTTTAATTCAAATAGTTTCCAAATCCTCCACGCAATAATCAAATCTGGAAATGTAAATTGCACTCCTTAATTCCGAAAACAACATACAAGAAATACACTTCTCTTCTTCCACAAATAATGTACTTCCAATTCCGAAAACACACAAGAAAATGCACTTCTCTACTTCCCCTTCTTCTCACAGTAAGATGAAGATCATAAGGATTAACTATGAAATTTCCACTTCCACTTCTACAATAACAAGGTGTAACACAACACAATCACAAGTAACTAATTCAATTCCACTTCAACAATTCCATTAAGAAACGAAAATTCAAGAACCCTAATTTCCCAATTGTAATTC
>JBBMOL010001868.1:0-31379 GCA_037954665.1 Laguncularia racemosa
GGATAGTCAACCCCATTATAAAAAGTTGAGGATAGAGCCTTTTATACTCAATCTTTATGTTAAATTGTTTTAAAAAATTTTTTTTGATTTTAAAAAAATCATAAGGAAAGGGTTATTTTAATTCTATCATCGTGATAAATGGGTTTAAAAGGGAAAGTCAAGGATGCTAATTCTTTTTATTTTAGAGAAGCATCTACAACTTGGATCAAGAAAGGAAATTCACCATGGGGAAGCACGGTTTGGGGCAGGGCCCAAAGGGTTTTCAAACCGTGTTACACACTAGACAAGAAGGCAAAAATGAGGACTTTGAACAGAGAGAGACACGGCTTAAGGCACGACCGTGGTGGAAGCCGTGGGAGAAACCGTGCTTGGAGCCGTGGTGGAAGCTAGGTGTGCCAAGGAGAAGAAAGTATGGAACATCAACCAGATGAAGGCACGGCTTGAAATCTAGCCGTGGGTGTAACCGTGGTACACACTGGACACGAATGAAGACTTGAAGATTATGCACAGATGAAGGCACGGCTTGAAATCTGGCCGTGTGTGTAACCATGGTTCACACTGGGCGCGGATGAAGACTTGAAGAATATGCACAGAGGATGGCACGGCTTGACCTACGGCCGTGTGGTAGGGCGCGCCAGGCAGACGAATCTTCACTTCTCGAAATCTACTTGGAAAAGGAAAGATATTTTCGTATCTTGCTAGCAAAAGATGACATGCCATCTCCCTAACAATATAAATAGAACCAACCCTAGAGGGTTAGGACAACTTTTGAATCTTTGGATCTTGAAGAACCTTGGAGACAAGAAGGAAACGCGGAGGCAGAGCAGGCAACCGGGTTCATTATGTTTTTATCTTTTATTTTCGTTTTATTGATGAACATGTGTAGCTAAGCTACTTTTCTAGCCAAAGGGTCATAGATGTTTAATTCTCCACGAATTGTGAGGTCTAATTGACTTGTATTTATTCTATTCTTTGCTTTCGGGTATTCATATATCTTCTGATTGTTTTGTCATTATTATCTTTGTTGATTGGTATGAATAGAGCTCTTCTACTCAATTAGCAAGTTAATATATTGTCAACTAGCACGTCAAATCCGTAATTGTTTGATTGTTCTAGTCTTAGTGATGCAATAACATGTTTGGTTATAAAAGAGATGGTTGAATTCATGTTATGGAGGTGTGTGATCATGTTTAAATAGGTTATCTTATAATCTACTGGCATGAATCGGTGGTCTCTCTATATCTTAATGCTATTGATAGATTAAATCCTAAGCGCTTGTCTAGGGTTGTTTAATCAATAAGAGAAATAATTCAAAGCGCTTGTCTGAGGTTATCGAGGAAGTAAGGAGAGATAGGTTGTTAGAGCTTGTTAATAACCATAACCAGTTTATCTAGAACTAAGAATAGAAAACATTTGCATCGATGATCAATTCCTAGAATTAAACTATCTTGATTCCTTTGGCTAGGCTTTTATCAATATACAACTTTCTTATCTTGTTTTAACTTTATTCAATTCACAAACAAAACCCCCCCATTTTTCTTTTCCCTTTTATTCTCCTAGAATAGAAATAAGTTTAACCAATCTCCGTGGATTCGACCCTACTCACCACTATATGCAAATTATATAATTGTCTAGGAGTAGGTTTTATTTTTGTTGGATTCGACACCCATCAAATTTTGGTGCCGTTGCCGGGGATTGGTGTCAAATTTATTTCTATTCTTGTATGACTCGTTCTTCTCAGACCGGTGAACTAACTTATAATCCGGAGATTGAGAAGACTCTAAAGAGGCTGCGACAAGAAGCTAGATCATCCCCCGGACCGAACTTAGTATCGGACTTGTCTGACTCATCCCTTGATTTTGAAAAAGTGGACGACATGGCAAATCTCGAGAGAACCTTAAGGGAGTTGGCTGCACCGGATGTGAATCAACAACCACTTTGCATTCACTATCCTGAACTAGCTGAGGAATTCGAGTTGAAATCTGGGTTAATACATCTGCTACCTACATTTCATGGTCTTGAGAATGAAGATCCTCATAAGCATTTGAAAGAGTTTCATATAGTGTGTTCTAGTATGAGGCCGCAAGGAATAACCGACGATCAAATCAAGCTACGTGCTTTTCCATTTTCTTTAAGTACTAAAGCTAAAGATTGGTTGTTTTATTTGGCTCCAGGTTCTATCACCACTTGGACAGATATGGTGAGACTCTTCTTGGACAAATTCTTCCTCGCATCCAAAGCCGCTGGTATAAGAAGAGAAATTTGTGGTATAAAACAGAGGGACACCGAGACACTTCATGAGTATTGGGAGAGGTTCAAGCAATTGTGTGCAAGCTACCCACAACATGGGATATCTGAACAACTCCTTATCCAATACTTCTACGAGGGCCTACTTCCGATGGAGAGGAAGATGATGGATGCTGTAAGTGGAGGCGCCATAGTAAACAAAACCCCTGGTCAAGCTAGGGAATTGATCTCCATTATGGCTGCCAATTCGCAACAATTTGGGTATAGGCATGATACATCTTCAAGGAAGGTAAATGAGGTAAGTGTTTCTAACCTTGAACATCAAATTTCTAATCTTACCTCCCTTGTGCAGCAGCTAGCTCTTGGAAATACCTAACGGGTGAAAGCTTGTGGAATTTATGCTGCTCCTAGTCATCCGACCGACATGTGCCCCACATTGCAAGATGACAACCATGAACACGCCAATGCTATAGGCGGATTTCCAGGACAACCGCAAAGGAAGTATGACCCCTACTCGAATACTTACAATCCTGGATGGAGGGATCATCCTAACTTCCGATATGGCAATAACCCTCAACATTTCCAACAATTCCAGCCAAAGCCATCACACCATGTACCCCAAGCTCCTTCCACTTCAGGTATGCCCCTTGAGGATATTGTTAAGTCTCTAGCTGTGAATACCAAACAATTTCAGGAGGAAACAAAGCAAAGCATTCAAAACTTGGAGAATCAGGTAAGCCAACTTGCTTCAGTCGTAAACAGGTTAGAAACTCAAGGTAAGTTACCTTCTCAAACTATTACAAACCCGAAGCAAAGCGTTATTGCAATTACCTTGAGAAGTGGAACAGAATTGCAGGGATCAAATAAGAAAGGAAATCCGTCTAATCTTGAGGAAGAGACCAAGAAAGAGACTTCGACTCCGAGCCAGCAGGGCGACCAGATTAGCAAGTCTCTAGTTGAGCCATCGATGGTCACATTGATACCACCTCCTTTCCCCTCCAGATTAGCGAAATCCAAGAAGGAAGCGGAAGAAAAAGAGATTCTGGAAACTTTTCGTAAAGTTGAGGTAAATATTCCTTTACTTGATGCAATTACGCAAATACCGCGCTATGCTAGATTCCTCAAGGACTTGTGCACTAACAAAAGGAAGCTGAAAGGCAATGAAAAGATTAGTGTGAGTGAAAATGTTTCAGCTATTATTCAGAAGAAGCTTCCTCCTAAATGTAAGGACCCAGGTATGTTCGCCATTCCTTGCAAAATAGGTAGTCTTGGAATCGCTAAAGCCATGTGTGATCTAGGAGCTTCTATCAATGTCATGCCTTTGTCTGTTTATCAACGTTTAAATGTTGGTCCTTTAAAGGAAATGGGTATTATTGTTCAACTTGCTGATAGGTCCAATGTTTATCCCGAGGGAGTTCTAGAGGATGTTTTAGTTCAAGTCAATGGGTTGGTTTTTCCTGCTGATTTTTATGTGCTTGACATGGACGATAGTGATTCTCATACTTCATCACTGATATTATTAGGGCGACCATTCCTTAAGACTTCTAAAATGAAAATCGATGTAAATGATGGCACCCTCACTATGGAATTTGATGGTGAAGTGATTAAATTTAACATTTATGATGCCATGAAACATCCTAACGATATCTCTCCTGTTTTTATTACGGATGCTATTAACCCATCACCACAGGCACCAAGGTTAGAATCAAAATCCTTATCCGAATATTTAGCCAGGAATGTCTAGCCAAAGACGTTAAAGAAAGGCGCTTCATGGGAGGCAACCCATGTAAAAAAAAAAAAAAATTGTTTTGCATTAGTTTTGGTTTGTTTTAGTTTAGTTTGTTTTGATTTTAGTGTAGTTTTGAACTCTTTGGATCGGCTGTAGCAAGGATACATATCATTAGATGACACTTTCCAGAGCTTAGAGGGAGCACTCCAATACCAGGGAAGTACCAATATTTCCTTTTTCTTATTCTCTAATGTCCTTTATGTTGTTAATTCCTCTTCAATTGTGCTGAATTAGGAACAGTGAGGACACTGTTCAAGCTAAGTGTGGAGGAGATGATAATAAAATATAGAGAATAGAGAACTAACTTATACTCTGAATGTTTGTCCTTAAGCAATTTTTAGCCAAATTTTTTCAAATTTATCATGAAACCTAGAGATTGTACTAAATGTTGTAATAAGCATCTACAAAATGTGAAATTGACTTGTTCAAATGTTTTACTCACCCACTGCTGTGATTAGAATACATGGTTAAAATTAAGTAGTGAAATCTTTAAAAAAACAAATTTACCTTGTATTTAGCTTTAGAATTGGAAGTCTAAGAGTAAGTCGAGTCCCTAAGTGAAAAATAAACAAGTTTACTTCTAGGTTATATTAGCTACTGTATACTCTTTGAAGTTGTTTGTAAAGCAATCATAACACTTAAAAAAAAAAAAGAATCAAGCATAGCCATTACTCCAATGATTCAACTAATTGAGTTAAGAGTATTCAAACTTGAACGTTAGAGTGAGGAAGAGTCCGTAGGGGTATCTCAAAACCCGGTCACTTGAGTGATGAGCTCGGGATGTTGCCGACTCAATGAACTCACTATAACGATAAGGGCGAAAAAGGCAAAAGTTCATGAAAAGAAGCGGGCAAAAACCCGTCAAAATAGATGCTTGAATAAATCAAAAGAACATGAATGTGAACATTCATTGAATAAAACAAAGAAGTATAAAAGGGAGAATACCTAGCAAAGAGCTTATACCATATGCTTTTACTTTATACTGCAAGGATTATATGTTTTCTAATATCCAATGAAGTTTAATTGGGTGTTTTTCCTTAGTGGATTAAGTATTTACTTTTGGAATAAAAATTCCTTTGCTAAACATGAGGATTAAAGTTTGTTTTGTTCAGATTAGCTATTGAATTTTGTTCATAGTAATTTGATCACAGGAAACCAGTTTGGTTGAAGTAGTAGACATTAAATTACAAGTCATGAATTATAAATGAATAGATGCTTGGAATGATAAAAAGAAAGTTTGTATAATCTATGATAGATTTCTCAATTGAAGTGTGGGGGAATTTGATAGAGCCATTTTATACTCAATCTTTATAGTATAAATTGTGTTAAATTATTATTGATTTTATAGAAATCATAAGGAAATGGTACTTTAATTCTATCATCGTGATAAATCAAGTTAAATGGAGTCAAGGATGTTAATTCAAGTATTTAGAGAAGTCATTTACAACTTGGATCAAGACAAGGAATTACACCACTGGAGGAAGCACGGTTTGAGGCACGGCCAAGGTTCAAACCGTGTTACACACTGGACAAGAAGGCGAAAATGAGGACTTTGAACAGAGAGAGACACGGCTTAAGGCATGGCCATGGTGGAAGCCGTGGGAGAAACCGTGCTTGGAGCCGTGGTGGAAGCTAGGTGTGCCAAGGAGAAGAAAGTGTGGAACATCAACCAGATGAAGGCACGGCTTGAAATCTAGCCGTGGGTGTAACCGTGGTACACACTGGACACGAATGAAGACTTGAAGATTATGCACAGATGAAGGCACGGCTTGAAATCTGGCCGTGTGTGTAACCGTGGTTCACACTGGGCGTGGATGAAGACTTGAAGAATATGCACAGAGGATGGCACGGCTTGACCCACGGCCGTGTGGTAGGGCGTGCCAGACAGACGAATCTTCACTTCTCGAAATCTACTTGGAAAAGGAAAGATATTTTCGTATCTTGCTAGCAAAAGATGACATGCCATCTCCCTAACAATATAAATAGAACCAACCCTAGAGGGTTAGGACAACTTTTGAATCTTTGGATCTTGAAGAACCTTGGAGACAAGAAGGAAACGCGGAGGCAGAGCAGGCAACCGGGTTCATTATGTTTTTATCTTTTATTTTCGTTTTAATGATGAACATGTGTAGCTAAGCTACTTTTCTAGCCAAAGGGTCATAGATGTTTAATTCTCCACGAATTGTGAGGTCTAATTGACTTGTATTTATTCTATTCTTTGCTTTCGGGTATTCATATATCTTCTGATTGTTTTGTCATTATTATCTTTGTTGATTGGTATGAATAGAGCTCTTCTACTCAATTAGCAAGTTAATATATTGTCAACTAGCACGTCAAATCTGTAATTGTTTGATTGTTCTAGTCTTAGTAACGCAATAACATGTTTGGTTATAAAAGAGATGATCGAATTCATGTTATGGAGGTGTGTGATCATGTTTAAATAGGTTATCTTATAATCTACTGGCATAAATTGGTGGTCTCTCTAGATCTTAATGCTATTGATAGATTAAATCCTAAGCGCTTGTCTAGGGTTGTTTAATCAATAAGAGAAATAATTCAAAGCGCTTGTCTGAGGTTATCGAGGAAGTAATGAGAGATAGGTTGTTAGAGCTTGTTAATAACCATAACCAGTTTATCTAGAACTAAGAATAGAAAACATTTGCATCGATGATCAATTCCTAGAATTAAACTATCTTGATTCCTTTGGCTAGGCTTTTATCAATATACAACTTTCTTATCTTGTTTTAACTTTATTCAATTCACAAACAAAACCCCCCCATTTTTCTTTTCCCTTTTATTCTCCTAGAATAGAAATAAGTTTAACCAATCTCTGTGGATTCGACCCTACTCACCACTATATGCAAATTATATAATTGTCTAGGAGTAGGTTTTATTTTTGTTGGATTCGATACCCATCATTGAGGCTTGCAACCAGTTAGGCATTTGGTGGTGTGGGCACCGCCTAAGCAAGTCCTTAAATCGCAACTAAGCTTCATGGAGTGGCTCATTTTCCAACTAAAGGAACGATGTGATATCATTCCTCAACCTGGCAGTTTTAGAAGGCAGAAAGTAATAGTCTAAAATTGTTTCTGCCAGTTGGGTCCAAGTCATGATAGAGTTCCGGTCCAAAGAACTGAACCACTGCCTCGCTTTTCCTCTCAAAGTGAAAGGAAACAGATGCAACTTTAGTGCCTCATCGGATACCCCGTTCTGTTTAACGGTAACACAGATGTCTAGGAACATCTGAATATCAGCATGGGGGTCCTCGTCAGGTAATCCATCAAATTGGCATTGATTGTGGATCATAGTCATTGTAGAGGCCTTGACTTCGAAGTTGTTGGCCTCTATTGCAGGCATCACTATACACGATCCGGTACTACCCAAAGTAGGCTTAGCGTACTGAACCATTGTCCTACGTTCGTCCGCCATTGCTTCAATATGAGATTCGCTGCTGTTCACTGATTGATTGTTCTTGTCTACTGAATTCTCACTCTCGCTCAGTAGCAATTCCTCTTCACTCACAGCAGGTTCAGCGCTCTTTAATTTCCTTCTGATTGTCCGATCAATCTTTGGGTCGAATTCAAGGAGTTTAAAAGAAGAACTCCTTGTCATAAACTGTAAAGAAAACCAATTTAATTAGTTCCCTTTATAAGAAAGTAAAACCAAGGATAACAAATGATAAGAGAAGAAATGGTTAGATTAGTCAGCGTTTAGTGTTCTTAATATCGTCGATCCCTAGCAACGGCGCCAAAAACTTGTTGAATGTATCGCAATCACACAAATTAAAATCCTTTGTACTCCGACTCTTCCTTGCGATCAATTAGGCAAGTGCACCTATCGATTACAATAGTATAGAGTTGAGTTCAGGTATCATCTCCTCAAGGATCAGCAAGTACTAATACTAACCTCAAACCGACTATCTAACCGCACAATTTCCTGGTGAATGGATTTAACCAAATTACCTAAATTAAACTAAATTATCTAATAGAAATGAAATCAATGAATAGCAAACAATGAGTTAAATGATCAAATTCAATGTCCCAACGCGTACCCCGCTCTTACTACTCATCTAATTACTATGCAACTTCAATCCTTAGAAAACTAATTAATGAATATTGATTATCTCTAATCTGCGGGGCATCTAACACTAAGTTAATGTTTCTTCCAAAATCACTAACTCCTAATCCTAACCGTATTAACAAAGATCCCTCTTTTATTAACAACAATCAGAATTGCAAGATTATACCACAACCCTCAATTAGATTAAATCATTATATTCAATATAATACGAAAAACTTATGCTTTCTATCCCTAGATTGCATACAAGCCTTTTCATCCGATGTATGATCTATTCAAACAAGAGATTTTCTAATCAACTTATCCAAAATCAATGTAATCTAATGCTGGCCAAACATCAAATCAACAATATATAATAAATAACATGGATGAAATCAGAGATGCTCAATTGTCATTAATTTTGCAATAAACTCAATGTCACATAGTAATCAGACTTTCGTAAGATCCGGGTACGATATAATTAGCTACACATGGTTCTCAAAGAATAACAAAACGAAATAATCAAATCCATGTGTGAAACCCTTCTAGAATTAAAGCTCGAAAATTCCTTTGGCTGCTGTTGTTCTCCCTGGTTCCAATACGTGTTTTCTCCCTCCAAAAAAACTCTTTCTCTCTCTTCAAAGACGACTATTTATACCTAGGGTAGCTTCCTCTCTGGCGTGTAGAAGATATCCTTCAAAATTGGACGAAAGATTTAAAATCGATTTGAAGATATCCTTCCTTCGATAGATACACGGCCTTACTACACGGGCGTGTATACAAACCGTATATCTCTCTGACTCAGTGAACTCTGGGCGTGTATATCCCACACGGCCGTTTGTAATAGCCGTGTATGCCTCTGGCTTCTTTGTTCTTCATACACGGTTTACTACACGGGTGTGTAACTCAACCGTGTGTCCTCCTCAATGTGTTCCTATGCATGGTTGGTTTACACGGGTGTATATTCCAACCGTGTACTGATCTGTCCTACAAACTCTTCCACGCTGATACACGGTCGTATACATGGGCGTGTATCCTAACCGTGTAGTCTCTTGATTCCTTCACACGGCCGTTTGTAAAACCGTGTAACTTCCTTTCTTCAAAGCATTCCCCTTTTTACTTGCTTTTATCTCCAATTCGTCTTGAATTTAAATACTTTTCATTGAATCCTCCTTTTCCATACCTGAACATGAAATATAAATCAATTAAGCATCATAATCTTATATTTCCATGCCCAATTATCTCAAAAATTGACTTAATCATCTCCAATTATAAGAGTTAAAATAGATTTATCAATGATTTCCAATGACTAGAAGTGAACATCATCATCAATGTTGTTTTCAACTCACAAAGGCAACCTAATGTCAACTACGAAGTGGCAAAATGAGTTGCACTAGGTCTAATCAAGTCCCTCCCTTTAGTGTATCTTCTCAAAATTGAGATAAGTATAGTCCTGGAATAAATATATGTAGTAATTCACCTTCCTTTTGCAATTATCCCCTGATGGATCTTCAAATTCTTCTCAAAGTCTTCCAAGATCAAATTGATGCAATGTGCAACACAAGGTGTCCAATATAAGCATTTTCTCTTCTCCATCAATTTTTCTCCTGCTGCTTTATAATTTGCAGCGTTATCTGTAATAACTTGTACAACATTTTCCTCTCCAACCTTCTCCACAATATCATCTAACATTGCCAAAACTTTGTCGGTTGTCTTGGATACATCAGAAGCATCTATAGATGATAAGAAGACCGTTCCTTTAGGGCTATTAACTAAGAAATTGCATATGGAACGCCTCTTTCTATGAGTCCATGCATCAGACATAATAGAGCAACCTGTTTTTTTCCATTCAGCTTTGTAGTCATTAAGTAATTCCATTGTTCGAGCTACTTCTTTCTTCAAACAAGTCACCCTTAGCTCATGATAAGAAGGAGGTTTAAGCCCACATCCATATCGACCAACCACTTGGAGCATCTTCACAAACTCTAAATTTTTGACACAATTAAATAGAATTGCACTAGTATAGAAAAAATGAGCAATTTGTTGGCTACATTCATCTCTCAAATCTTTCTTCATGAATTGGTTAATTGTACCTTGCGTCGCTCGTGTTCTACTTTCACAAGTTTTTTTTTTTTTCAGAAAGAAGTCCATGCAATTCCTTTCTTTTTTGTTTATCCCTATTTGCTTTACCTCATCATCAGCATCATCAGAATCTTCAATGCCATGAATTTGCTTTCTCTTCATTTCTGATAATTTTGCCGCTTTTAGCAACATTGTTAACATTTCATTTTTTACATCATCCGGGACACTGGTGCATGGCTCTACATCTTTACGCATACACCCCAAGTGATTCTTGAATCTGTAAATGCCTCCACTAACAACTTTATTACAGTACTTACATTTAACTTTTTTCCCATTGTTGTCACATCAATTCCATGCCCCCAACCTACATCAGATCTACTTCCAAGTGAATTCTTTCTTTTTGAACTCTCTCTAGATGATTTAGAAGATGACATTTTAACTCAATCGATACTTAAAATCCTGTAAGAAAAAAAAGAAAAAAGGAGTAAAGAGAGCTATGGTAGAAAGTAGAAAACTAGAAACTATAAACTATAAAGTACTATTACATATTCACAAATTACATATATAAAGTAAATTGCTCATGCTCATGCTCATGTAAGATGTAACAAGTAATTACTAATTACAATTTACAACTAGAAGAGATAGCAAGAAAAATAACTATAAAGGTTTTCTTTAAATCATCATCAAGAAAATGAAAGCAAAACATAAGGGGTAACAAGCTTTACATTCCATAAAGCTAGAAAAATGAGTATATTATAAATTTATAACTAAGTAATATAATCCCATTTCCAAATTATAACAATATAACTTAGCACACCACATGCTCAACCTAAACCCTCCAAATGCAACTTGTATGAAGGATTAAGTTTCTCTAGAATTGGCTTCATTGATATTTAAGCACATAATACATTTAGATGGGATATCAACTTGGATTGAGATCGGATAAGATAAGAAAACATGAAGAAAAATGCTTTTTGGAAGGAACAGGGGAAGAGCACGGTCGTGTGTCAAGGAAACACGCCCATAGAAGCACACACGGTTTAACACACGGTTGAAGGCACGACCGTGTGTTAAGCTTGGAAAATACACAAAAGTACACACGGTTGAAGGCACGGCCGTGTGTTGAGCTTGGAAAATATACAGAACAGAAGTACACACGGTTGAGTACACGGTTGAAGGCATGGCCTTGAAAGCCATCAACCCATTCAAATACCCATTCACAAGCATAAAAATTCCCATGATACACTACATTACAACTGTACAAGTACAAGTATAGTCATACAAGTCATACCTAACACAAAACTCGCATCTATAAAGATGGATCTCAACTCGATGGCGGGTGGCCTGCTGCAAGAACGATCGCTGCTTCGCTGCACTCACTCGTCTATGAAGGAGAAGGATCGCTGGCTCGCTGCTCAGTGTGCTTTGTTCTGATAGTATCAAGTATAAAATCAGCTCACTGCTCACTGTGGAAGTGGATGTGGAATGAAGGATCGCTGGCTCGCTTCTCCTCTCTCATCGCTTTTCACTATCTGGTCTATCTCTCACTGTCTCTCTTCAATGTACAGGAACAACAACAGCAGCAAGCTGGAAATTGTAAAGGATGTGCTGGGTTACCGATTGGGCTAGGTTGGGCTTGGATCCGATCTAAATGGATTTAAGCCTGCAATTGGATAATTATGTGGAATCGGTAGAAACGTGCAGAATCACGATTTTGAACCATTTTACTGTTCAAAATCGCGATTTTACTCCGATTTTGATCCTTTCCGATTCTGTATGTGAGTTAACTGGGATTGTATATGTAAACTCGTAAAAATGTGGAATCGTACGAGTTGAAACATGATTTTGACAACCATGTATGGGGTAGCTCCAGTGGATGTTCTAATTAAGGTCCTATAGGCCATGAGGGCAAACGGCAACATCTCGTGCCAATCTTTGTAAGTAGTTGTCATTTTTTCGATGATCTTTTTGATATTCTTGTTAGCTGCTTCTACTACCCCGTTCATCTGAGATCGGTAAGGAGTTGAATTTCTATAGTTTATGCAGAATTGTTGACATAAACCTATCATCGACTTGTTATTAAGATTGGTACCGTTGTCGGTGATGATGGACTCTAGAACTCCATATCGAGCTATTATGTCCCTTTTCAAGAAGCGGACTATTACCCCTTTGGTGACATTGGCATATGATGAAGCTTCTACCCACTTAGTGAAGTAATCAATGGCTACCAATATGAACTTGTGGCCATTAGATGCTGTTGGAGTGAATGGGCCGATTATGTCGATTCCCTACATGGAGAAAGGCCATGGTGCTGACAACATTTGCAACTCGTTGAGCAGAGCATTTATCCGGTTTGTGTACACATGACACAAATGATAGTGCTTGACATATTTTATGCAATCCGATTCCATGGTTAGCCAATAATATCCCAACCTCATGATTTTTTGGGCCAACATGTAGCCGTTTATATGAGATCCACATACCCTTTCATGTACCTCTTTCATCAGTTCACATGCTTCATTTTTATCCACACATCTTAGCAAGGTGGTATTAGACGATCTTTTGTAAAGCACAAACCCACTTAATAAGAAATGACTTGCTAACCTTCTGAGTGTTCTTTGGTCATTTTTGCTAGCCATTTCAGGGTATTTGCTTTCTTGGAGAAAAGTTTTAATGTCATGATACTAGGGCTTGTCATCTTGTACGTTTTCAATTGCTAAACAGTAGGTGGGCCGATTTTCGATGTCTATTTTCAACGGTTGGACTTCGGCTCCCCCTGTTATCTGAATCATAGATGCTAGTGTGGCGAGTGCATCTGCGAACTGATTATGAGTTCTTGGGACGTATGTGAAAGTGATTGCTTTGAATTCTTCTATTAACTCTGTCAAATGCTGATGGTATGGTACCAATTTGGGGTCTTTAGTCTTGTATTCCTCTCTTGTCTGTAATATGATAAGTGATGAATCTTGGTATACTTCTAATTCGCGGATTTCCATGTTGCAAGCCATTTTGAGGCCAAGGATACACGCCTCATATTTCTTGATATTATTGGTATATCGAAATGTGAGTCTTGTTGCGAAAGGGAATTGTGTGCTGTCTGGGGATATCAACACTGCCCCGATCCCACAATCGAATACATTGGCGGCTTCATCGAAGAACATCTTCCATTTAGGGTTCTACTCTATCCTACGGTCTTCTACTAGTGTACCTTCCACTATTAATATATTTTCATCAGGGAATTAGGCTTGTAGTTCTTAGGAATCTCCCTCGACAGGGTGTTCTGCTAATTGGTCGGCTAAAGATTTCCCTTTCATTGAGTTTTGATTTATGTATGCGATATCAAACTCCGATAAGAGCATTTGCCATTTGGAGATTCTTCTTATCAAAATGGGTTTCTCTGCCAAGTACTTTAAAGGATCATGTCTTGTTAGCAGCTCAATATGATAGTAAAGGGTGTATTGCCTTAACTGGTGCATGACCCAAATCAGTGCACAGCAAGTCCTCTTTACTTCTGAATACCTCTGTTCCCCATCCGTGAATTTCTTGCTTAGATAATATATGGAGCGCTCTCTTCCCTCTTCATCTTTCTACCTCAGCACACATCCCATGGACTCAGGGAGTATTGTGAGGTATAAGAATAAGGGCTTACCTTGCTTTGGGACTATTAAGACTGGAGGCTTTACGAGATAGTCTTTGATCGTCTTGAATGCTTCTTCATATTCGTCGTCCCATTCTACTGCTGCATTCTTTTTCAATAGACGGAATAGTGGACGGCATTTATCTATGAGTTGTGAGATAAAACGAGCTATGTAATTCAACCTTCCCAGCAAACCTCTTACTTTTTTGATAGTGCATAGGAAAGGTAGCTCTAATATAGACTTTACTTTGTTAGGGTCGATTTTAATGCCTTCCTGGCTTATGACGAACCCTAACAACTTGCTCGTTGTGACCCCGAAAGTGCACTTCTCCGGATTTAACTTGAGCTGGAATTTTCTCAATCATTTAGACAACTTTCTCAGGATATCTGTATGGCTTTCTTCTTCTTTAGACTTGGCTATCATGTCGTCGACGTATACTTCGACTTCTCGGTGCATCATGTCATGAAGTATCGCAACCATAGCTCTCTGGTACATTGCCTCGGCGTTTTTCAAACCAAAGGGCATGACTTTGTAATAGAAAGTCCCCCATGTTGTGATGAAAGTCATTTTGGTTTTATCTTCTTCAGCCATTTTTATTTGATTATATCCTGAGAAACCATCTATAAACGAGAAAAGATGGTTTCCTACAGTTTTGTCCACTAGAACATCAACGTGAGGTAGGGGGAAGTTATCCTTTGGCGTAGCTTGGTTTAAGTCTCGGAAGTCTACGCATACGCGTACTTTTCCATTCTTTTTCATAACGGGGACTATATTCGCTACCCATTCTGTGTAATTAGAAACTTCAATGAACCCTACTTCTAGCAGTTTCTTGACTTCCTCTTTGATCTTTAGTAAGATGTTAGGCCAAAATCTTCTCAATTTCTATTTTTTAGGTTTGACATCTTTCCTTGTGGGAAGCCTATGAACCACTATTGATTGGTCTAGTCCTGACATGTCACCAAATGACCAGGCGAACACATCTGCATATTCAGTTAACAGCTCGGTCATCTCACATTTTTTCTCGGCACTCAAACTGGTCCCAATCTTGAGGTTTTTAAGTTTTTCAACACTTCCTAGGTTTACTATGTCCACTGGCTCGTCAATTGAGATTCCTCTTTGTTCATGTTTTTGCTAATTTTCTTGTATTATTTCGTGTTCAAGGATATCGCCTCCAACAACTGACCTAGCAGCACTAGGAATGATATCGGTGTTTTTATTTTCTACCTGCGCGAAATGTCCCTGATGTTTGATGGTAGGAGATCTGGGTGAAGTAAAATGAAAGCAGATATATATAAGTAAGACAAACTATAATTTCTTGAATTATAAAGAAGTCTCAATAAAAATTGTTTAACAACCATTCTCTATCCTTGAGCTGACCTAGCGCTATCAATAGGATAATAGAACCAATTATTGAGAGCTGGATGCTGTTTGGACGTGCGAGGGGTTCGACTCCCATTGCTGACGTCATCTTCGCTTATCCTTGGCTTTTGAATGGTAGTTGCTTGTCTGAATGATTGCTGGAGGGGTGGAATGCGCATTTGGGTGTTGCTTGGCTTCTCTTTCTTCCTGCCTTTGACACCTCTAGCTTGTGCTTCTTCCGGGCTGTAGGAATGTACCCTAGTCCAAACGTCCCTTACTGCCCCTCCTTAAACTAGTGGCCTTCCTTGCTGGTCACCACATTCACCTCGTTAAATATCTGGAGACCAAGGTCTTTAGAACCATCATCCCCAATGTATGGTATGGCAGTTTCTTTGTAGATGGCATAATCCTGCTCGCCTTGTACAGTGACTATCTGCCCATTTGCAATGAATTTGACGCTCTGATGGAGACTTGAAGGTATGGCTCCAACGGTATGTATCTACAGCCTCCCTAAAAGCAGATTAAAAGACCTCGTGATGTCGAGAACCTGGAAGGAGATGTAGAATATTTGTGAGCCAATCTCCACCAGCAAGCTTATTTCCCCTACTATGTCTCTCTTCAACCCGTCAAAAGCCCTAACCACCGTTGAGCTTGGTTTGATGTTGCTTGGATCGACTCCCAATAGGTTGAGAGTAGCCAATAGGCATACGTTAAGAGAAGATCCATTGTCGATGAGTACTCGGGAGACGATTGTGTCGTTGCATTTTACCACTATGAACAGCAGTTTTGTATGTTGGTTTCCGTCTTCTCCCAACTCTTCGGGAGAGAAAGATATCTAGTCCATGGTGAAGATCGAATTTGCCACATGGCTCAATTTGTCCATTGCGATGCCCTCTAGTACCTTGATCTATTTGAACACTTTGAAGAGTGCTTCCCTATGAGGCTCAAAGGTTTTGAGGAGGCCCATAAGTGATATATGGGCTAGAACCCTGTTCAGTTATTCCATGATCTTTTATTTGCTTGCCTTGACCATCTTTGTTAATGCAGAGAGCCCCTCTTCTTCTTCTTTTCCTACCTTAGTGTTGGGCTCTTCAGTTGAGACCCTATATTTTAGGTCATAAATTCTCTCAAAACGGGTGATCCCACCTATAATAGGAGGTCTTTCTTGATCTAGAGCCCGATAGTCAAATGGTGCCACCTTATACCTCTCTGCGGGTGTTGGGACATTGAATACATACCTCTTCTTTGGAATTTGCATCTCGGTTAACTGTCCTTCATAGCATTTTATGACCCTTGGCTTTTGATTTGAGTTGATCATGTTCATAGACTTCTCCCATTCTTTTGGCGGGTTGTTCTCCTTCTCAAACTCGAGCCCCTATCCACTAGGCGACCCATACACAATTGGGGTATAAGAATAGTTCACCAGGTACTCAAATCTCCCATGTGATTCTCCCAAGGTGCCGACTGTTGGGTCTTCTGCTAACCATCTCATTTTGATATGTGATATGGAGGCTTTCTCTAGAGTTTGATGGGAATGACTTTTCTGCTGGCCTGCCGCCTTTTGGTTGGAGGATTCTTTGGGAGCTGACTCTTCGGATGTGATCATATTGACAGTGGGCTTATGATTGGGCAGCGGATTGGTGCTGACATTGGGTGCTGGGGTGTTAACAAAATCCAGCTGCATAATCCCAGCGTCGATCAGATCCTGGATTTTTTTTCGGAGCCTCAAGCATCCGTCTGTAGAATGCCCTTCCTAGCCTATATGATAGTCACATTTGAGGCTTGAGTCAAAATTCCTAAGCTTGTACCGGTCATTCGGGATCTCGAAGCTAATTAAATTATCCGCCCACAGTCAAGCAAAGACTTGGCTGAGCAGGATTGGAATTGAAGTGAACTGTCTTGGGACTCTAGTGGCCTGGGTGTGACTTGCTGGGGAGTGCTGGGCTGGGGCACTCGTAGTCTGGAATGTCACATGACTCCCAGCCTTGTCTGCTTTACTAGAGTTGACCGTGCTGACGGTAGACTCCTTGGCTCTATTACCTCCCAAGGGCCTTTGTGATGATGTGACCTTGGGAGGATCCATTGTTTGGAGTCTGCTTGTTGTGATGGCGCTTTCAATCCGACACCCTGCAGCCACTACTTCTGCAAAACTGGATGATGTTTGGCCCACCAGATTTGAGAAGTAGGTCTTGTCCAGAGTGTTGATGAATATGGATATCAACTCTTTTTCAGAAATTGGGGTTGCTACCCTGGCAACTTGAGCTCTCCATCGCTGAGCATACTCTTTGAAAGACTCAGCATGTCTCTTTCGAAGACTCCCTAGATCAATCACTGAGGGGGTGACTTCGATGTTGAACTTATACTGGTCATAAAATGCCCGAGCAAGCCTTTCCCAAGTGTTAACTTGATTGAAATCCAGGTAGGCATACCAAACTAATGCAGGGCCCGTAAGGCTATCCTAGAAGGTCTGGATCATCAGTTGGTCATATTGAGCATACTTGCTCATCTTTTGGGCGTATAGCCTTATGTGCATCTTGGGGCACCCAGTACCGTCATACTTTTCAAATTCTAGGGTCTTAAATTTATCGGGGTATACCTCTTCCCCATATGCTGGCAAGCTGGTGATCCTGGCTTGCTCGAAACCATCAGGCCCCTCTATTGTTTTCATTTTGTCAGCCAGCTATTGGAAGAGTCTCTTTTCCATCTCTTTCTGTCTCTCCTCCATCTCATTCTTCAAGTCATTAGAGGTTGGACCCTGGTTGACTCTTGGCTCATACTCGAAGGTCGGGTTGAGGTGGGAATTGATTTCCTCATATTCTGGAGGTTACCCCTCCATTGCCTTCCCTTTTCTAGCCCCTAAATGTTCTTCTTGAGTCAGCTGGGTGGTGCAAAGGAAGCCAATGCTTTCAGATACAATCCTAGAGTCTGAAGTAGCGTCAGCACTTGTATTGTTGCGGTTGTCGCCATTGTTTGCCATTTTGGTTCCTGAATGTCTGCAGATTGGGCTTCTGGGAGGGTTCGGTTGTTTGAGAGCTATTTCTGATACCTGGCGCGCATTTTTTCTTTTTAGTATAATGTATGCATGCAAATGTGATGCATGTGTCACACTAATGCTAAAATAAAAGGGGCCAACAATTGATTGATGATGTAATATTGAAACTTTTTTATTAATATTGAAAACTTTAGATTTCGATACTTGAAAAAAAATGAAAGAGTACAATAATAATCTATTTCCTAGCTTTCTTTGTCTTTTGTTGCAGATACTTAGGTTTCCCATTGATTATGACTTCTAATTCCTTGACTCTGGCTTGGGTCTTCTCCAGCTGAGCTTCCAAGGCTTTGTTTCTTTGGTCGGATTCCTTGAATCAACCTTTCCAGATGTCCTTTTTATAATCTGCAGCTTCAAAATATACTTCCATCCTGGCCTTGACCTACTCCAAGTAGATTTCCAGCTTCGGATTTACCTTGTCTGGCTTAGGTGGGGTGACATTTGGGACCCGATATGCTCTTTCCCCTGTCTAATATAGTTGGTGGATCACGAACTCCCTGGTGGCTCGATGTTTGCCCAATTCACCATCCAGCTCTCCGAGGTCTACATTCGGGCTCTCGATTCTGGCTTCCCAAAGTGCTTTGACCTCTGCCAGCTTAGCAAATTTCTCAACTACTAGTAAGTTCGGATCTTGGTACTCGAATGTGACTGCATCTAGTGAGGGCCGATAAACTATGTCTTGAATAGTATCGAATTGGTGGACTACTGAGTTAGGATGATAACCTATACATCCGCTGATACCAATTAGAGGCACGGCTTGAAAATTACTGCAGGTTAAGATAACTTTATCGCAGCAACTCCATCTGGCTGTCCACAAAATGTCATCGGCACTAAAAATTTTAAGCACTTCTACCCAACTATGGCTAGTAAGGTCGTCGAGTAGCTTTATCTTCTCTATGCATGAGTCTACGAGGTCCACTTGTTGAACTAAGGTTTTCCGGACCATGTTCAGCCCAAAACACTTAAGGTGGCTTACAAACCATATCAGTATAAGGTTGATATTTGAGCGGAGGATCCCGTGGCCTTTTTTCTTGACAAAGTTTAAGTTCTTGATCTATTCAGCTAATAGAGCCAGCATGTAGGATTTTCCTTCCAAGAATTGGGCTACCAATTCTGCAACTCGGTAGTGGACATAGAAAGTTCCGGTGGGGAAAAGTATGGTGGCAAAGGTTGTTAGGATGAAAGCATTCACCCTTCTTTATCTATAAGTCTTGGGGTCCCCACACAATATGTCTCTCCTGTCCCCATTATCTTCTCGGGCGATGGACCAGGCTTCCAACTCATCCATCCGTATGCAGTATCCGTTATAGTTTGCTAAGGCTTTGTTGATTGTTGTTTTGCGGATACCTAGGAGTCTGCTGAAAATACCGGCTGGCCCGACCTCAAGATCTGGTACATAGACTTGGTTGGTTAGTGCTAGAGCCTGTAGCAGTTGGGTGTACTCTTCCAGAGTAGGAGTAATCTCATGTAGCCCAATGAAGAAAGTCGCGGGCTCTATTTCCCATAGATGGAGCATGGCCCGTACTAAGGGTAAGTTCATCTCCATCTTCATCAGTGAGAGGATGGGCCTTATTTTCTGTTGGATGAAGGCCTGCTCCTCTAGGTTGTATAGGGTGAACCAATGGTCTGATAAAGGCATATTTTATCATGTTGTATCTTGTGATTGGTATATATATTATTGTCAATTATTAGAAATTTCCAATAAAAAGATACTTAAATTGCATTTATGTTAATATCTTAGGGATTAATGGACTTGAAGATGTACATGATGTAAAACATGAAGAAATCACAAGTAAGGGATGAGACACGGTCGTGCCTTATGTAGTGTTTTTCCTTTCCACAATTATTAAAGAAAAACAAAGGACGAGAGGCTTAAGGGGATAGCCCACGGCCGTGCTTCATGTGGTGGGTGTGTTTACCCCTAAGAGACGGTCGTGCCTAAAAGAAGAAGGAAATAAGAAAATGCCGAGACGCTTATGGAGTTATCCCATGACCGTGGTTTATGTGGTGGTAGTAACCACCACATTACACACGGCTGTGCCTCATGTGGTGGACTGCCGACTTTTCATATTCTTGTGCAATTTGTACGTTTCTGCAGAGCATAAAAGTGGGGAAAAGAAAAGAGAAAAAAAAGAACGACCAGAGAGAAGGAACAATTTTAGATTTTAGAACTTTGTTTTGAGAAATTTTTAGCTTTTTACAAGGGAATTGAAGATTGAATTCAATTGTACTTCCATCAATGGAGATCAAGTCGGAAATCTCTAAAGAGTTGTTTTAGGATCGTATTTCCAGATTTGCTGCATATTGGTGACTTCTTATCCTAATCATATTTTGCATTTCTGTGAATTGGTTTTTATGTCTTTAATGGATTCTTGAACATTTTTCATTGAATTTTGTTTTGTTATTATCCATTGTATGGCTGGCTAATTTCGTTTGTGGGAATAGTGGATGAAGCCCTAGTTTGCTAAAATGATCAGTGTAGTTTGGTTATGAGATTGACATATATGTGGAGTATTCATGTTGTGAATTCCTATAATTTCAATTTAATTGTGATAAGATTAGATTGTTAGAAATCCAATCAATACAAAAGTGGAGATAGGATTTGTTAGGAATTCTTAATTAGACTAATGAGACAATGCGAAAGCGGTGTTAATTGGTTTAATTAGGGTTCATATAGAGATTAAAGTTATGTTCTAATTAATTATTCACTAAGAGATTAGGGATAATTATATTAGGGCATAAGGCAATCATAGCATTGAAAAATGTATGAGAGTATATTAGAATCCCCTGTTAATTAGAGATATGAAAGTGGACTAATTGATTTGAGGTTTAAAATGTTGAACTCACGTGAATAACCACATATAAGTTGATTTCAATAACTTAACGGTAGTTTGATTAGCATGACTAGGGTGAATTCTAAATTCCCACTGTTCAATTGGAAGTATTTATAAGAATCTTATAATTCCCATTAGCATAGAACTTGATTTAATCTCTTTAGTTAGATATAAAAAAAAAGATTCATGTTTGAATTACCTAAATATCAGTATAAGTTATTATAGGTTTGGTAATCTTTTTAGTCCTTGAGGGAACGATACTCTACTCATCATATATTACTTGATTGCGACCTAGTATACTTGCTAGCGGTTTCACTTATACATTTCATGAGTGATCATGGTCCAATACTAATTTCGGGTTCAGAGGTTTGCATAGTCGGATCTCTTTGTGGAGGAGGTGGTCAACTGTGGAACTAGCCATCTATTACAACAGAAATTTCCTAATTACAACCAGAATTATGATAACATTACAGGGAAATATATTTGAACTCCATGAACAAAACAAAAATATTACATCATCAATCTATTGTCAGCCCATGACGTTATGTATGCAAATAGGTAGGTTCTAATAGGTCCCTAAGCTCTATGGCCTCCCGTATTCTCGGAGAAATGGATCTCAAGCTATATCGAAGCATTGGGTGGGGTAGCCTAATCGGTCTCGAACGGTGATCATATCACTTCGCTCGAAACCTACACAATGGCCCCCCGTCTTAGGGTCGTAAGATGGCCCGGGTTTGACTGTATCTATTCACACATTTACATGCATGTACACTCAATAACTAAAGTAAATAACTGAATCCTAACCTTTAGCTAAATCCCTGAAAGGTTAGCAATAATATAACAAATCAAAAGACATTTCTTAGAGAGGAGCAGTTTGAGGAGATTCAGATGGCTAACCTACTAGAGAGTGTTGTCCCTAGTGGAGTCGCCATCCTGTCGAGTCTAATTTTTGATTTCCCATTCCTAATTCGATCTATACTAAACCCTATGCTCATCTAATGTAGATCCTCGACTTAAGTTAGGAATTTCGTTTTGTTTTGGAGTCACTACCCAACTATTGTTGGGAAAGATTGAATTAGGACTAATTGAGTATATTAGTCCTAATTTGGACCACTAGTCGTCATGATTTCCTCTTCTTGTTTTTTGTGAAAAGAGGAAAGGGGAAAACCATAGTTTCTGAGTTCGGAGGCTAACCTATTAAAACCCTAAGGTTACTGCCCTAACCTCCTAAAATCTAAACTTTATCTAAAAATGTCTTTTATTTTTTTGTTGTCTTTTGTCTTTTTATTGTGTTTTTGAATAAGTTATTCTAAAAAAATGATTTTTGTCCTTTTTAGGGTTGCCCCAAATAGGTGCCTACGTACCTGTTATTCAGGATCAAACATGTCGTAGTTCGCTTTTGCTGAAAAACTTTAATGTTTTGATGATTTTTAATTATGAAATTTCTTTTGATTTATTTTTTTACCATTTTAGGATTTTTCTAAAAAATCTAAGCCTAAGCTTAATGACTTGATTTTTTGAAAATAATAATTTTGAGGAAAAACACCAATTTTGGATTCATTTAAGAAAATAATTTTTCTAAGTGATAAAAAATTTCATTTTTCTATTTTTCAACCCATTTCTAATATTATAAAATTTTATTGATTTTTTATTAATTCTTTATAATTTTTATTGATTTTTTATAATTTTTATTAACTTTTATTAATTTTCATAATTTTTATTGAAAAATTTTCTCCTAGATTTTTTATCTATCCTATTCTAAAATCTGAATTATTATTATTATTATTTCTAATATTTTTATCATTTTCTTTATAAATTTTCACATTTTTATTATTTATGATTGTAATTATTAATTTTATTTTATTATTCATCCTAAATTAAATCCTAAAAAAGTAATCTAAATTCCAACATTTTTTCTATTTTTGAATTATAAATAAAAAATAAGTAAATAAATAAATTCGCAATAAATAAAATAGATAAATAAAAATCAGAAAATCCGACTTACCTGGTTCCTGGTCGGTGCGCGGGTCGGGTCGGTCGAGTCGAATCGGGTCGAAGTGGTTCAGGTCGGGTCGATCGGACACGGCAGCTGGGGGTGCTCGTTGATGGTGTTTTGGCGGCTTTTCAAAACGATTGAGGTGTCGGTTCCTAGGTTTTCGGGGGTGGGGAACTCAACTGTGGCGGTGGATTTCCCAAAAAATGCCTCCTGGTGGCTGCTCGACGCTTGATCGGTGATTGCAGGTTGAAGAACTTCGATAAGGGTTTGATTCTCTCTCTTTTCTCTCTTTTTCTCACATTTGATCCATGCCTCTGCCTCCTCCCTTCATCCTCTATTTATAGGCGTAAGAAATCGAGCTGGATAAGCTTGGATTTTCACTGATTAAGGTAAATCGGATTTCGGTTGAAACCTATCTTCGATTTGTGCAAATCTTTTGATTTATTGCGATTCGATTCTAATTGGATGATGTTTATCTTATTTCTGTTGAAGATCTGCTGGATTTGTGCAAAAAATCGAATCAAAACGGCCGAAATTCAAATTTTTCTCCTCGTCGACGATCTTGGATGGAGGTTAAAGAAGATCACGCGCCTGGCGCGTGCGTTTGCTCCAGCCAATTAGCTGCTGACGTGTGTCCCAAGCAAAGAAAAAATTATAAAAAGCGGAATTTGCCTCTCCCGCGTTTCGAACCCTTGACCGAGCCCACTCCCGCGTGCACCAGAACAAGGTTCGGACCAGCTGGGCTAGCCCACTTTCATGATTTTCTTATTTTCGCAATTTGCATACACGCAATGTGATTTTTTTATTTTTTTATATTTTTTGAAATTTCAAAAATTTGTAAAAATTATTTAACCCTTTTTATTGCCATTTCTGCAATTATTTTCCAAAATATATTTTTCCTATTTATTTTATTTTTTGAATATTTTTCCTATTTTTGCTAAATTAGAGAAAAAATGGAAAAAATTGAAAAAAAAATAGAAACTAATTATTGATTATTATTAATTATTAGGACAAAAATAAGGTGTTTACAAACATTATCATGCCTTGAGCAGTACCCTAGACAAAATAGCTTGCCATACATTGTACAAAAACTTAGGAATAATGCCTCTATTATTAGGAGATTTCACATATAGTGTATAAGGCATACTCATATCTAGCTACTCTAATAGTATAATGGTCTTATGCAGTATAAGAGAGATAAATGAACACCAATATAAACTAACTACATCAATAATTATAAATATTACTAACTCTTTGGGTTGTAGTCCTAATATCATTACTCTTGTAGTCAAATAGTCATAATAGTGATATTAGTCCACATAGATATAATAAGTAAGTACCTGCTAGACTAATTAATTATTACTTAACTATATTAAGAGTCACTAATAATGAGATCTCTCTCTTATGCCTCACAACTCTAAACTTCCCATCATGATGAGAGCCATGATGGGAGCCAAGCCAGAAGATGGAATGTGGATCCTCTTGAAGTGCCACCTGGACCGATCACAAGAACTTGAGCGAAACAATTCAAGGAAGCACTTAACGGGTTGATAAAGGATGTCCACGAAGCCAGAAAGGATTGGAGCAACCATGAAGCCGGAAAGGATTCGAACAACCATGAGAATGCCCTTGCTCTTGTATAAGTCATAATGGATATGGGTTGAAGGGGGCGTGTCTTTACAAGGCACGACCGTGTAGTGAGTTTGGAGGCTCCACAGAAACATACATGGTCGTATACACGGTTCAAAGGTACGGCTGTGTATGGTATCAAGAATATCTACAGAAACATAAACATCTAGAAAGGCACGGCCGTATATACACTCTACGCCAACTACTACGCCGGCTCCAACGCCATCGGCCTTTAATTCCCTGTTTGTTTTTTTTTTCGCGACTTTATGATGTTATGTCGTTTTGGGCTTTATTATTACGAGTTGTAAACCTTAATATAAAAGCTCCTAGGGTTGAGAATAGAAAGAACACACATACAAGTTTGAATAACACTTTTGAGAGAATTCCTCTCTTGGTTCTTTAAAGAACTTCCCTTGAACTTATCGGATTTTCTTCCGTGGCATTCATCCCGACTTATCAATCGGTCTTTCATCTCGATTGTGGCATCCACATAATATACTAAGGTTCTTGCCTCACTTATAGGCAACGGGTCGCGGTTTCCACTCGATTTTTTGGTACCTTGGGTAGCAATTCCGAACGTATTGGTATTAGGTTTCGTCACACGTGGGCGTGGTTCGTATCTATTTGGTATCAGAGCCTAGGTTTGTTAAACATCTGTTCGGTTTGAGGAAGGTAACATCAAAACCTAACTCCAATCGTTCATATCGATTGTTCATATCAAGTTCATAGTGTTAATTGTCTATTGAAAGTGTAGTGCCTTCTTTTCAATTTTTGTATAAAAAAAAAAAGGAACGTGATCAAGAGCAAAAAAAAAAAAAAAGGCAATAAAAAGGAAAGAAAAAGAGGAAAATTTCGAGCCCCTAGAGTTGTCTTGAATTGTACGGAAGGGATTGGTGTAGTTTGGGTTAGTTCCGAGAGAATTGAGAAGAGGAATTGGTGAGTTGATATCATCATTGCTTGTGAGAATACACGAGTGACTTTGTGATATCATCCTTTGAGTGAAACAAGTAAGGGAGTGTATCGTGAGGCTTAATCATATATATTTGTGTTAGTACTAATCTTTTTCTGCAAGAACTATGTCGAGGCAACATTCTCCTTAAGGTGAGAGGGGAAGGTTTGATGCTAGGTTAGTGATTGAGGCGTTAAGGGGTGAGATGAAGAGGATGTTTCAGGAGGGCATGGAACAAATTGATGAGACGGTGGAGCAAAAACTAGAGCAATCTAAAAACGTCTTCCAAGGGCGTAAGAGGAAGAGTTGTTCTAGGAGAGTACAAAAGGGTGGAGATGAAATGTCTGATGATGAATTTGATGAACCTTCTGTCGGGAGTTATAGAGGTTATAGTGGTAGGAATAGAGGAACTAGGGATTGGGGAGATAGAGGAGATAGGAATAGAGAGGATAATCAATTGAGTAGTATAAAGATGAAGATTCCTCCTTTGCAAGGGAAGAATGATCCCGAGGTGTACTTAGAGTGGGAGAAGAAGGTAGAGATGGTGTTTGATTGTCACAATTATAGTGGGAGAAAAAAAGTGAAGCTTGCTGCCATTGAATTTTCGGATTATGCCATAGTGTGGTGGGATCAACTGATGTTGAATAGAAGAAGGAATGGTGAACCACCTATTGAGTCTTAGGAAGAGATGAAGAGGGTGATGAAGAAGTGGTTTGTGCCTACGTATTACTATCGTGAATTACACAACAACTTGCAAACTCTTAAGCAGGAAAGCCGAAGTGTGGGTGAGTATTTCAAGGAGATGGAGGTTACTATGATTATGGCGAATGTAGAGGAGGATAGAGAGGCTACCATGACTAGGTTTCTTGCTGGATTGAATAGAGAAATTCAAAATGTCGTAGAATTGTAGCATTATGTAGAATTGGAAGATATGGTTCATATAGTTATAAAGGTTGAGAACCAACACAGGAGGAAAGGTAGTAGTACTGCAAGGTTTCAACAGGGTGTTGGTTCATCCACCTAGAAGAAGGAAGAAAAGCCTTTATCCACCAAACCAAAAGGAGAGTAGAGGCAAGCGAGTTCTACTCCTGGTAACCAAGTTAAATCTGATTCTTCTACTCCTAGAAATCGTGACATTAGATATTTTAAATGCCAAGGCAGAGGCCATATTGCTAGTCAATGTCCAAATAGGCATGTTATGATTCTGTGTGATGATGGTGAGTATGAGATTGAGGGGGATAGTGAAGAGGATGATATGCCTCCATTAGAGGACGCTAGTGATGATGAGGAGCCAGCAGTAGGGAAGTTAGTGGCAGTAGTGAAGTGAGCTTTGAATGTGCAAGTGAAGGAAGAAGAGGAGGTGCAATAAGAGAATATCTTTCGTACTAGATGTTATCTAGGTGATCATATTTGCAGCTTGATCATTGATGGAGGGAGTTGCATTAATGTGGTGAGTACTTTTATTGTCAAGAGGCTGGGACTCATGACCACTAAACACCCTAGTCTATATAAATTGTAGTGGCTGAATGATAGTGGCGAGACTAAGGTGAGTAAGCAAGCCTTGATTGCTTTTCACACCGGTAGGTATGAGGATGAGGTGTTATGTGATGTAGTGCTGATGCAGGCGTGTCATGTGTTGTTGGGGAGGCTATGGCAGTTTGATAGGAAGGTTGTTCATGATGGCTTTTCTAACAAGTATACGCTTGTTCACCAAGGGAAAAGCTTTAATCTTAAACCTTTAACACCTAAACAGGTGTATGAGGATCAGCTGTAGCTACAACAGTCTTTTGCAAAATATAAGGTGAGCGAAAAATAGAGGGAGAGTGAGAGAGCAAAAGACAGCGAGAAAGAAAAGGAACACAAAAGTCGATATCAAAAGGAAAAAGAGAGGAAGGCGGGAAAGAGTGTGAGAGACCAAGTTGAAGGGGGATCAACTTTGGTGGTGAGTGAAAAGGAGAGTGCAGCCTTGCAAAAGGAGAGTTGTGTGGCAAGAGCGAGTGTAGTGAGGAGAGCGTTAGTGATGAAGCAACCTATGTTGTTGCTGGTTTTTAAGAAAACTTGTTTGAATACTAACGAACTTTTTAACTCTTTGCCTAGTGTGGTTGTGTTTATTGTGCAGGACTTTGAAGATGTCTTCCTTAAGGAGATTCCAAAGGGTTTACCACCTATTTGTGGTATTGAGCACTAGATTGATCTTGTACCTAGAGCATCTATTCCAAACAAACTAGCTTATAGGAGCAATCTAGAGAAGACAAAGGAACTCCAAAGGTAGGTCAATGAATTAATGGAGAAGGGGTACGTGAGAGAAAGCATGAGTCCATGTGCAGTGCTTGTGATTTTGGTGCCTAAGAAGGATGGGTCATGGAAAATGTGTGTTAACTGCCGCGCCATCAACAACATCATGGTAAAGTATCGTCATCCCATTCCTCACTTAGATGACATGTTAGATGAGTTACATGGGTCTAGTGTCTTTTCCAAAATTGATCTGAAAAGCGGATATCACCAAATTAGAATGAAAGAAGGTGATGAATGGAAAACTGCATTTAAGACAAAATATGGATTGTATGAGTGGTTAGTAATGCCTTTCAGTTTAACTAACGCACCTAGTACTTTTATGAGACTTATGAACCATGTTTTGAGGACTTTTATTGGAAAATTTGTGGTTTTCTATTTTGATGATATCCTCATTTACAGCAAGAGTTTGGAAGACCATATATCTCACTTGAGGGATGTTTTAGAAGTGCTTCGAAAGGAGCAATTATATGCTAACCTCAAAAAGTGCACTTTTTGCATAGACAAACTTGTGTTTCTTGGTTTTGTTGTTAGTGCACAGGGAATACAGGTTGATGAAGAAAAGATTCGTGCGATCCAAGAATGGCCTAGTCCAACTAATGTAAGTAATGTGCGGAGTTTCCATAGACTAGCGAGCTTTTACATGAGGTTTGTGAAGGATTTCAACACCATTGCAATACCACTTACTGAGGTAATCAAGAAGAACGTGGGGTTCAAATGGGGAGAGTAACAAGAGAAGGCCTTTCAGACGCTTAAAAATAAGCTGACTCAGGCGCCATTACTTGCTTTACCTAATTTCTCTAAAATGTTTGAAATTGAGTGTGATGCTTCAAGATTAGGTATTGGAGCAGTGCTTATGCAAGAGAGAAGACCAATTGCATTCTTTAGCGAGAAGCTAAGTGGGGCAACCTTGAACTACCCTACTTATGACATGGAGTTATATGCATTGGTTCGAGCACTGGAGACTTGGCAACACTATCTTTAGCCAAAAGAGTTCGTGATCTACACTGATCATGAATCCCTGAAGTACTTGAAGGGACAACATAAGCTAAACAAAAGGCATGCTCGTTGGGTGGAGTTCATCGAAACATTTCCCTATGTCATCCACTACAAGCAAGGTAAAGAGAATGTCGTTGCTGATACACTTTCTAGAAGGTATATTCTTATCTCTACTCTTAGTTCTAGACTGCTTGGTTTTGAACACATTAAGGAATTGTATGCTGTTGATCGAGATTTTTGTGAAGTGTATGTATAGTGTGAGAAGAGTGGTCATGGTAAATTTTGATAAACATGAAGGATTCTTGTTTTGGGAGAGTAAGCTATGCATTCTAAATTGTTCTTTAAGAGAATTATTAGTGAGGGAGTCTCATGGAGGAGGTTTAATGAGGCATTTTGGAGTAGCTAAAACCTTAGGGGTATTGCAGGAACACTTCTATTGGCCTCACATGAAACAAGATGTTGAGATGATTTGTGAGCGATGTGTCACGTGTAAGCAAGCAAAATCTAGAGTCCAACCTCATGGGCTTTATACCCCACTTCCCATTCCTCATGAGCCTTTGGTAGATATTTCCATAGATTTTGTGTTAGGATTACCCAAGTCTAGCCATGGTCGAGATTCTATTTTTATAGTTGTGGATAGATTTTCTAAGGTGGCACATTTAATTCCTTGTCACAAAATAGATGATGCTTGCAATATTGCTAATTTGTTCTTTAGGGCAGTTGTGAGATTTTATGGTATGCCTAAAATAGTCGTATCAGATAAAGATGCTAAGTTCTTGAGCTACTTCTGGAAGACCCCGTGGGCTAAGTTAGGAACTAAGTTATTGTTCTCTATTACTTGTCATCCATAGACTGATGGTCAAACTGAGGTAGTAAATCGAACTTTATCTACTTTGTTGAGGGCTGTCATTAAAAAGAACATTAAAAGTTGGGAGGATTGTTTGCCGCATGTTGAATTTGCCTATAATCGCACAATGTATTATGCTACTAAGTTTACTCCTTTTGAAATTGTGTATGGTTTTAATCCACTAACTCCTTTAGATTTATCACCTCTGCCTACTTCTAAGTATGTAAATCTAGATGGCAAGAAGAAAGCAGAGTTTGTTAAATAGATCCATGAGAAGGCAAGGCTAAACATTTTGCGAAGAAAAGAGTAGTATGTGAAACAAGCCAACAAGGGTCGTCGACAAGCTGTCTTTGAACCTGGAGAGTAGGTTTGGGTTCACATCCACAGAGAGCGGTTTCCTGTGCAACGTCGATCTAAATTACTTCCTAGAGGAGATGGACCATTTCAAATTCTTAAGCGCATCAATGATAATGCATACAAGATAAATTTTCCAGGTGAGTATCAAGTAAATGCTACGTTTAATGTTACTGATCTGAGTCCTTTTAATGTAAGCGATGATTTGAGGACAAATCCTTTTTAAGAGGAGGGGAATGATGAGAGCTATGATGGGAGCCAAGCCACGAAGCCGGAAAGGATTGGAGCAACGATGAAGCCGGAAAGGATTGGAACAACCATGAGAATGCCCTTGCTCTTGTACAAGTCATAACGAATACGGGTTGAAGGGGGCGTGTCTTTACAAGGCACGGCCGTATAGTGATTCTGGAGGCTCCACAAAAACATACACGGTCGTATACACGGTTCAAAGGCACGACCGTGTATGGTGTTAAGAATATCTACAGAAACATATACGTCTAGAAAGGCACAGCCATGTATACACTCTACGCCGGCTCCAACGCTACCGGCCTTTAATTCCCTGTTTGTTTTTTTTTTTTTTGCGACTTTATGATGTTATGTCGTTTTGGGCTATATTATTACGAGTTGTAAACCCTAATATAAAAGCTCCTAGGGTTGAGAATAGAAAGAACACACATATAAGTTTGAATAACACTTTTGAGAGAATTCCTCTCTTGGTTCTTTAAAGAACTTCCCTTGAACTTATTGGATTTTCTTCCGTAGCATTCATCCCGACTTATCAATCGGTCTTTCATCCCGATTGTAGCATCCACATAATATACCAAGGTTCTTGCCTCACTTATAGGCAACAAGTTGCGGTTTCCACTCGATTGTTTGGCACCTTGGGTAGCAATTCCGAACGTATTGGTATTAGGTTTTGTCACACGTGGGCGTGGTTCGTATCACATCATATCTCAGATTACCCTCCAACATCCTAGGTCTGGCTCAAGCTATATTGGTTATTGCAAAATCAAAGCACTGTGAGCGTATCAGCTATATCCAACTTAGTGAGCACTATCCTTATATTACAATTTCATGCGAGTACATACAAGTTATTAGACAAACATATGAATGAAACACGCATATGAATAAAGAAACCTATGCGGTCTTACAATAATCTTATATAGCATGGAATTTTGTCCTCCATTGCTTGAGTTAGGAAATAATCCCTAACATGTTAACCTTAGGCTTTAATCACCTAAGGAACACACATGCATCAC
>JBBMOL010001869.1:0-31374 GCA_037954665.1 Laguncularia racemosa
GAGTCGGGATGCTAAGTTCTTGAGCTACTTCTCGAAGACCCTATGGGCTAAGTTAGGAACTAAGTTGTTGTTCTCTACTACTTGTCATCCATAGACTGATGGTCAAACTAAGGTAGTAAATCAAACTTTATCTACATTGTTGAGGATTGTCATTAAAAAGAACATTAAAAGTTGGGAGGATTGTTTGCCGCATATTGAATTTGCTTATAATCGCACAATATATTTTGCTACTAAGTTTACTCCTTTTGAAATTGTGTATGGTTTTAATCCACTAACTCCTTTGGATTTATCACCTCTTCCTATTTTTGAGTATGTCAATCTAGATGGTTAAAAGAAAGCGAAGTTTGTTAAACAACTCCATGAGAAGGCAAAGCTAAACATTGAGTGAAGAATGGAGCAGTATGTGAAACAAGCCAACAAGGGTCGTCGACAAGCTGTCTTTGAACCTAGAGACTGGGTTTGGGTTCACATGCGCAAAGAGCGGTTTCCTGTGCAACGTCGATCTAAATTACTTCCTAGAGGCAATGGACCATTTCAAATTCTTGAGCGCATCAATGATAATGCATACAAGTTAGATTTGCTAGGTGAGTATCAAGTAAGTGGTACTTTTAACGTTACTGATTTGAGTCCTTTTGATGTAGGCAATGATTTAAGGACAAATCCTTTTCAAGAGGAGGGGAATGATGAAATCCATGATGGGAGTCAAGCTAGAAGATGGAATGTGGATTCTCTTGAAGTGCCACCTGGACCAATCACAAGAACTCGAGTGAAACGATTCAAGGAAGCACTTAACGGGCTGATAAAAGATATCAAAGAAGCCGGAAAAGATTGGAGCAACCATGAGTATGAACTTGCATTTGTACAAGTCATTCAAGGAGATCAAAGCATAGGAGGTCAAAGCTACTAGCCTTGACAACGCTGGCTTAAACGCTGCCGGCTTTAAATCGGTGTTGCAATTAAAGCACGATAGAGGGACTACGCTAGCCACTACACCACAGGCGTATATACCCGATGTACATCCTACGCCGATTACTATGCCGCCTACTACGTCGCTGGCGTACATTGCCTGTTTGTTATTTTTTCGCAACTTTATTATGTTATGTTGTTTTAGGCTTTTTCCTTACAAGCTGTAAGTCCTATTAATAGGCTGCTAGGGTTGGAAAACAGAATATATAACTTACATATAACTTTGTTTAATACAATTTGAGAGTATTCCTGATGTGCCTATTTCCAAGATTAAGCACATGCAAACAAGATTAAAAGACACACAAACAATGCCAATCAATCTAGTCCTCAAATGGCGCAAATCCTTAACACTTGTAACCAAATTTTCAATGATGATGTGCTCTGATACCAAATTATGATGTGCTCAAAAGGGGGATTCAAGCACATACAAAATGAAGGGATGAAATCCTTATGACAACCACGGTGCAAGAAGGAAAAATACCCTCAAAATTCCTCAAGAATTCCGAAATTGTGATGATAACAATATATGATATGACGATTGCTAGAATTGAAAACGAAATGGTATTCAAATTCAATTCAAAGTGATTCCAAATCTCGAAATTAGAACCCTAATTTCGTAAGAACAAAAGTACATAAAAATAACTAAATCCTCACCAGATATGACTCACTAGTTTGGAATTAGGATCAACTTGTAATTTGTTGATATGACACACAACAAATTCAAGCCAACTCGCCACAATTTCACTAAGGAAATTGATAAGAGCAAATGCTTGAAAGAGGGGGTCTCTCTCACGGCAAAGGGAGGTGTTTTTCTCACAATATCAAAAGCTCCTCAAAAACCCTAATTTGCAAGTATTTATACTTGCACCCTTTAGGGTTAAAATGACTAGAAAATCACAACTATGCCACTATAGGGTGGCCGGTCCTAAATCAAGATTACAACCAAATAAAATGTCCCATAAAGCTTACAAAATAAATGGTTCAAACATAAATTACAAGTAAAGAAAATAATCTTCAGCAAGCCAGCTTCATGATGGAATCCGTCGGTTCAACTCATCGCCGGTTCAGGTCGGTCCATAGATAACCCACAAGCTGAGTCTTAGTGAGTTTGTCCATCGCCTTGTGAAACCAAATAAGCATACCTGTTGGAATATATAATTCATGAATAAGATAAAAGAGGTTAGATAATAATTTATTCCGAGGTTGATCTGCTCGAAATGGGCCCTCATCGCCAAGATTTGAACTCCTTCAATTTTTGTCCTAATGATAGGTCTTGTCGGATTTTGATTCCCATCATCTCCTCGGACCTCAAAAAGATTTGACCTCAAATCTTGTAGTTCAATTGCAGCAGAGACTCTGTTTCCCAAAAGTAATCCATCTGAAGGAGTATCTCTACAGAATCCCAATATCTGAAATACTATAGTAGATGATTGTTTTCTTTCCTCCATCTCTAGGATGTATCTCTCCTGTAACAAAAACAAGGACTCATTATCTACCGATGCTTCCTCTATCTCAACACTTTCCAACGAGTTTGTTTCCTCTGACTCATCCATGTTATGCTGATTCCTAGAGTCTTCTAACAATTGGTCCAACTGATACTCATCCATGTTATGCTGATCCCTAGAGTCTTCTAACAATTGGTCCAACTGATACTCATCCATGTTATGCTGATCCCTAGAGTCTTCTAACAATTGGTCCAACTGACCATTATCTTCAGAAACCTCTGAAGGTTGGCACAGTGGTGTTTGACATCTTTCATCTGTGGAACCCTTATCTTCAAGTGAAGGCACTTGTAGCTCTGCACACTCTGAGCCTCTAGGTGGTATAAATTCCATTTCTGGGAATGGTTTAAGCCCAAAATTATCAACTCTATCTTCTCTAAGAGCATGATAATCTTCCTTTGCTCTAGGTGGCTCCTATAGGTGTACCACTGGTGGTGGTGGCAATGTCATCCTATCAATCCTGGTTGCTAATGTAGTAACAAGTTTTCTAAGGTCCCAAAGTTGTTCATCTAAGGTCCTCCCACCTGCAACATTAGAACCCTGACCTCCACCAACTTGACTATATGCTACATCACTCCTTCCTCCATTCACACTATTAATAGACATTTTTGTGGATGCAATCTATTTGATGTACCAATGTAATGTCTAGTAATTGTAGCACACTTGCTTCACAAAAACAATTCACACCAAAACCAACTCACTCCGCCACTTATACACTTTACATACAACACACTAAATTCACGCAACAATAATATGTTGCAACCTTTCACTTCCACGGTAGGAACAAACAACAACTAACTAATATGCTTCTTTAAATGGCAACAACAACAAGAAATGGCAACAACAACTACACACTCCACTTCCACCGCAACTTACATACATACACGGCAACAAATTCACAAGTGACAACCTTAATGCAACTTTGCCACAAATGGTAAGAATCAATTTCAAATTCAATTGAAATATAATCAATACCACTCTTAACTACTTAAAGTAAATGGATGTGTTTCAATTCAAATTGTTTCCTCTTCTTCCACGCAAATTCAAATATGGAAATTATACACTTTCACTTCCAATTTGCACAACACAACACCATATATGCTCCTACTCAATCACGGTGCATTTCTCCACTTGTATAACATTCTTCAACCGAAATAAACATAAGAAGGCAGCATTTAAATTTGAAAATCAATTCACTTTACTAATTGCAACTCCTCCACATTTGGTAAGATGCAAATTTTCAAATTCAAACAAGCACAATTAACTCCTTCACTCTTAATGCTTGTTTTGAAATCAAATAACTTCCTTTCTTACACACTAATCAAATCTGGAAATTGCACATATCCTTCCACAATTCCGAATTCCACAATGCAATACAAACACTCTTAACTTCCTACACAATTCCGAATTCAACAATGCAAAACAATTACAATTCCCTTCCTACACAATTCCGAATTCAACAATGCAAAACAATTACAATTCCCTTCCTACACAATTTGCACTTCCGAAATTGCACTACCTTCCTCTCCTTCACGGTGAAGTCCACAACATAGAAGCTTCAACAAGTACTTCAAAATCACTCCAACATGCAGCAAATTTAACTCCTACTCAAGACAATTCACTCCACTTCATACAACTACAACAACAATTTCAATTTATCCTCAATTTTGGAATTGATGATGTAAGAACATGAACCCTAAATTTCCAAAATTCAAAATCATATAATCCCTTCTCACAACCACAAGTAATTCACAGCAAGATGTAGATAACACAAACAAATTTCCAAAATTTCACTTGCAATAATCTTTCCTCTTAAACCTTAAACAACTCACGGCAAGATGAAGATAAAACAATCAATATTCGAAAACTCAATTGCAACAATCCCTTCTCTTAAAACTTATGCTCTGATACCAAATTATGATGTGCCTATTTCCAAGATTAAGCACATGCAAACAAGATTAAAAGACACACAAACAATGCCAATCAATCTAGTCCTCAAATGGCGCAAATCCTTAACACTTGTAACCAAATTTTCAATGATGATGTGCTCTGATACCAAATTATGATGTGCTCAAAAGGGGGGATTCAAGCACATACAAAATGAAGGGATGAAATCCTTATGACAACCACGGTGCAAGAAGGAAAAATACCTTCAAAATTCCTCAAGAATTCCGAAATTGTGATGATAACAATATATGATATGACGATTGCTAGAATTGAAAACGAAATGGTATTCAAATTCAATTCAAAGTGATTCCAAATCTCGAAATTAGAACCCTAATTTCGAAAGAACAAAAGTACATAAAAATAACTAAATCCTCACCAGATATGACTCACTAGTTTGGAATTAGGATCAACTTGTAATTTGTTGATATGACACACAACAAATTCAAGCCAACTCGCCACAATTTCACTAAGGAAATTGATAAGAGCAAATGCTTGAAAGAGGGGGTCTCTCTCACGGCAAAGGGAGCTGTTTTTCTCACAATATCAAAAGCTTCTCAAAAACCCTAATTTGCAAGTATTTATACTTGCACCCTTTAGGGTTAAAATGACTAGAAAATCACAACTATGCCACTATAGGGTGGCCGGTCCTAAAGCAAGATTACAACCAAATAAAATGTCCCATAAAGCTTACAAAATAAATGGTTCAAACATAAATTACAAGTAAAGAAAATAATCTTCAGCAAGCTAGCTTTATGATGGAATCCGTCAGTTCAACTCATCGCCGGTTCAGGTCGGTCCATAGATAACCCACAAGCTGAGTCTTAGTGAGTTTGTCCATCGCCTTGTGAAACCAAATAAGCATACCTGTTGGAATATATAATTCATGAATAAGATAAAAGAGGTTAGATAATAATTTATTCCGAGGTTGATCTGCTCGAAATGGGCCCTCATCGCCAAGATTTGAACTCCTTCAATTTTTGTCCTAATGATAGGTCTTGTCGGATTTTGATTCCCATCAATTCCTCTCTTGGTTCTCCAAAGAACTTCCCTTAACTTTATCGGATTCCTTCTATGGCGTTCAAATCAGACTTATCAATCGATCTTTTATCCCGATTGTAGCGTCAATAGAATATACCAAGGTTCTTGCCTCATCTATAGGCAATGGGTCGCGGTTCCACTTCGATTATTTAGCATCTTAGGTTGCAATTCCAAACGTATTGGTATAGGGTTTCGTCACAGGTGGGTGTAGTTCATATCAATATGGAAGTGGTTTAAGTGACTAATTTAATATAAATGGTATGTTAGAAGTTAGAATTAATGATATGAATGAACTAATGGATGAATAAGTTGATTTAATTATTAATATCTGAATTTCCAGCATGTTGACATGATCTAGGAGTGATAAATTTCATTGAAATTGAATTTATATGATAGAACTTAATTTAGCAACATTTAGAAGTGATTTATGATGAATTAGTGGATTGATTGGCCTTGAAAGTATGATTTTCTTACATGATATGATGATATATTTAATTCTTAAAAGTCTATGAAACATTATCTTTATTTTGAGTTTATTTTGGTGAAATTATATTTAATTAATGAATAAGAGTTGGTTTGAATGTAAAATAAAGCTTAGAAGTGAATATATATTGAGTTGGAATTGTAGCATTGCATTGAAATATTTAGGGCATGCTTTGTTTTTAGTGCTCTTTTTTGGACTTAAGAATGAAAAATAAATGATGTTTTAGACTCTAGAAAGGAATAAGAATTTTGGATCTAAATTGGATAAGATATGGACTTGTAAATTTGATAATTTGTAACTTAGTATAATTTGGTAATCTAAAGGCTCTCAAATGAATAAATAACACTTTTTTATGTTAAAATAGTTAGTGAAAGTGAAAAAATTAAATGGGTTTGGTTTCGCTTGATTTGGACTTAAATAATATAAGTTATGACCTTTTAAAATTAAGGTATTAAAAAAGGACGAATTAAAACTTGATAATAGTTAGCTTAATCAACTCAAACCAAGCTCAGTCTAATCTCAAGTTAGCCCATTCATATAGGCCTAAAGACTACCCTTTCACCCTCCCTTATGGGTGGCCCATATAGATAACATAATTAGATTTATTAGGTTAATTAAATTTAACTATCTTAAACAAACCAAAATAGAAAATAACTTAATGGACATAAGTGACCATGGGCCCAACACCTAAAATCTAATTGAGCCCATTCTTTTTTCAAAGCTCATACTCTATATGGGTTTTACTAAAATAAAATACCTAAATTCCGTCCTAAACTATATGAAGGCCTAAATTGAATTAAATGCCTAAAATTAACTAAACTTAGGCATAGTAAAATAAAATGAGCTAAAATTTGGTATGATGAAATAAAATGGGCTCACATGAATTTAATGGACCCAAAACCTAAATTTAATTTAGACCTATTTCTCCTTTAAGCCCAAACCTTAAATGGGCCTTATCAAAATAAAACACCAAAAAGGGGCCTCAAACATAAATTAAGGCCTAAAACTAATTAAACACCTAAAATGAATTGGACTTAGGCATGTTAAAATAAAATAAAACCAATTAAGACTAATAAGTCCAATTCCCAAAATAAGTTAGGCTTATATCATCTTTAAGGTCTACCTTAAGTGGCCTTCACAAGTCAAAGAAAGCCTAAATCGGCATTAAACCTATTAAGACCTTAAATCAACTAAAGGTCTAAAAATGAAATTGAAATTTGACTTAATAAATCCATTGGATCTAAGACATAACTAATAAGACAAATTAAACATTAAGGGCCTAGATTAATTAAAATTGGTAAAAGTAACCTAATTGAACTTAAAATGGATTTAATATTAATAATTGAACTTAACTAATTCAATTAAGGTTAGTAGACGTAATTCCAAACATAATTAGCTTTTTATTCTTAAATGACCCAAATATCTTAGTTAAGCCTTAAACATAACTAGATTTAAGGCTTAACTAAATAAACCCTAAATGGTTTGGGCTAAAATTAGCTAAAAGCTAATTGGGTCTATGTAACCCTAAATAGGCTCATAGCTAGTATAGGCCTTAAGTAATCTAAACTAACTCTAGAATAGAATTCAATCAATTAAAATAATAAATTGACTTAAGTTTTCTCTTTTGTGCATAAAATCAACTCAATTAACTCAAATGGAATTTAAATTATGATTTGAGAATCTTTAACCTTTCCAAGTACATAGTAATATGCGTATTTTTTGTTAGGTTAGAAAATTCAAACCGAACTAATAATCAAACTTGGATAGGTATCTACTTGTTATTTATGTGTGGTTTCTCAAGCAAGCAAGTAGCAAAGCTTGGATCATGATTATGGCTACAATTATATACCTTGAAATGACATAGTAGTTAGACACTCAAGCCATCGAGTGATGGTAGCCAATAAGTAAAATCATGTTAGATAAGAGGCTTTATAAATTAAGAGAAGGTATATTAGGAGTAGTAGGGATTATATGTATCAATGAGTGATACAATATAATTACACAATGATAAGTGAGGAACTTATAACGATGAGGTCACTTAAACAAGACTACTTTATTTTTGGTATCAATTTTTGGTAATGTAAAGTTTGGCTGCTCTCGTCAATCCCCAATGTCTACTACCATGAAATCTGACCCTAGGCCTCCCATCATGATATCTAGAGTCATGAGTACCTCTATACTGATTGTTTACTAAAATAAGATAATTAATAAACTATATGAACATATGTTATATTAATGTACAAGCCTATATGATATCTATATATGTGCTTGTTTTACTATGTACTGGGCCATTATGGCTCACTTCTTTTTCTTTTTCATGAATGGACCATTTAATGGACCCCCACTTTAATGGGTTTCAACTTTAAAGAAGAGTACAAGGACAAGTGTGAGGATGTAGATTTCATAGATTACCCACCCCCCCCTCCCCCCTCTTTTTTTTTTTGAGCTTTTCATTTTTCAGGCTTAGTTTCATGCTAGTTATGTACTTAAACTTTATAAGAGCCACTTGCGACTCCATGGTTTGTTTACTTACGTCTATAATGTATAAACCCCTTAAGCCTAAGGACTAAAATGTCTATCTCATACCATCCACTATGTTTTCCAAACTTAATGAACCTTTAAATGTTTTCTAAAGTCAACGAATCATCAATTATTTTCAAATTTTAATAAATGATTTTAAGATCTTAAAATTGGTTTAGAAATTTACTTAGTAATTATAGCCTCACATATTTTACATAAGTAAAGTATTTGGCAAACTATTATCGTTGTAGTGAATTAGAGGCGTTATATTGATCCTCTTAAGTCTTCGCATCTATTGCATTTCCTTTGGCCATGCAAGTGATCTTTTATATGACTAAGTCCATGGGTGTGAATCTTGGCCCTATACCTCTTGAATTTTCATTTCTCACAATTCCATGCTTCAAAATGACGATCTTGTTTACTCAATGTTTTTTAACATATTGGCCATACATTCTAAGGCTTGAAGAACAAGTAGCAACTTGAATCACATCACTTTGTCTCCTCATCTTATGGTGATTTCATGCTCCTTAATGTATGTGTGTCCACATCTTTAAGAAACTCTATGCTTAGATATCCCTATCTTCTTTTGTTAGCATCCCTCGAATCTTTTAGGTATACGTATGCCTCAATAGTTTCTGGGTTAAGCCAAATGTAGCAAGGTTTGAGCATTAGTCCACTCAAGCTAAAAGCCAACTGAAATGAGATTATTGAAGCTAAAGGTGCTAGAACATTCCATACCAATAGGGAAAGAATTGACATGATGTGGAATTTAGCTAACCATCAACTAAGGAAATTAAAGTTTTTCCTTTCCTCTTCAGCATCCTCAAGTTGTTGTATATGGTATACTAGTAGCTTACTATATGTTTCAAAGCCAACATCACCGCCACTCCCAGCAGTTTGACTTCTTTATGCACTTTGTTTACTTTTGGAAGGCAAACCATGGAACTTGGTAGAAGAATTGCTGCACCATGGTGTTTAGGATAGTGGCTATATTCTAACCTTATGAGACAAAAATAAGGCTCTTAATAGGGTAGATAGAGTATAAGACTCAACCCATACCTTATCTTATAATGTACGAACTCCTACATTTTCTTTTCATCATGTCTCCCTCTATATGTTTTCTTAGATATTGAGGGCATTTGTCTTCAGATCATGCAACGGCTAGATGATTATAAGCTAGATGTTAAAAATAAGATTTATTCTAGATATCTTTCATTTCTTGGAAATCATATCTTTTATCCTTATCTCAAATTCAAAAAAATTTAAAGTTTATGGGTAATATCTTCAAAAACTATTGATTCATATCCTTTAGAAAGAGGAATATATCTTGCTTGTTATCCTTTTGAATGTTTTATGCACCTCAAGCCTAGCTTTGGATTTTAAAAAATATACATCTTCATTAGGCAAACTTTACTTCATCATATCTAGACCAACTTTAATTTTAATCTTTAACTGATTATAACTTCAAATCCTTTAGATATATTAACCAACTTTGTTGAACATTTTGAGTGTATTACCCAAAAGCATTCAACTTTAGAGTTGGGTCTTTAAATTGATTAAAACTTTAAGGTTAAACTCACTCTGCAACATGTTGTTTGTTTCTATAGTTTTTATTTGTATAACAGGTCTACTCTCTAAGTTGATTTCTATGTTACCTTTTAAGTAAAAACTTATTGTTCGTGCACTATATCTACTCTCTAAGTTAGTCTTTAAGTTACCTTTTGAGTAAAAACTTAAGAGGAAAGCTTCTCCTTTAAGAGCACTCTTTAATTAAACTGAAATATTTATATGTTATTTAATTGTACACTTAATAATTTAGTTAGTAATCTCTTACCTGTTTGTTATCATTAAAACTATTATCAAGAAAACTTAGCATTCTCCCCCTTTTTGATGACAACAAAATCCTTTATAAAAAAACAATATTAAAAACATCTATTCAAATTTTCATATTCGATTCCTTTTTCTTTACTAATACTTTGAGGTTTTGTTTATTTTTCACATATTTTTCTCCCCCTTTTTGTTATTAGTAGATAATTAAATAAATAGACATATAAATAAAATAATGAGAGCATTAACAAAAAGAAGAGTCTTCATAAAAGGTAAATGCATCAATAATACATTGGAAGTACCAAAAAAAAAAAAAGATAAGATAAAAAATAGTAAAACATTGACTAATTTTTCTTTGTTTTAGTTTTCATTATAGACTTTTGAGCACATCTTTTAAATCTTCTAGAATTTCTTAGAGCAAGAAGATCATTAGATTGTTGAGATTAGAATTTCATGAAATCCAAAGGTTGATAAAGAATGATCTGCATATTGGGTGTCGATTTATCTGGATTCTCTTGAGAGAAGGTTTGGGCTTAGGTTGATGGTGATTTAGCATTTGAGGTAGCAAGAGAAGTTGGTGCAGAGTTTTGTTCCTATTCAGCATTAGCTTGTGAAGTAAGACTCTTCGTACGAGAGGATGATGAGACTGGTTTAAGAATGGTGGTGAAGGATCCGTGCCAGGATGGGTTGAATCAGGTTTTTCAAAACCTCCATCACTAATTTTTCAAGGTCCTTCCTCATTCCCGCAAACCTTTTTCCATTAAATCAATGATGTCAACATTGAGGTTAGGTCTTAAAGATTCTTTAGGTGGTTTAACAAGAGAACCTTTTGAGTCACTTTCTAACTCATCATCTTCATGAACTTCTGTTCCTTCATTGATTTCAAATTTCCCTCTAGTTCTAATATTAATCTTTTTTTTTTTTTCCCTTTAAAACTTCCTTGCCAACACTCTTAGGGGGTGTGATTACCTCCTTTTTAGATTGTTCAGAATCCTCTAAACCACTTTCTAAGTCTAATGAAAGCTCCCCCTCAGCAATTGCCTTCACTTTTTTTCTAATCAAACTTTAACTTGCTAAACTTAAGATATTTGTACCATGCTCTATCTTTTGAGAACCGAAACTTATCATTCACTAGAATGTTCATATGTTTCAAATTTATTTCTCCAATCCTTTTTAGTTTGATTGGTGACTTAGTCTTCTTAGATAGACTAAGTTTCTTGAAATTAAACATTTTCATTAAGAGATTTCCATAAGGTTTAGTTTCCCTATTCCTCCACATATGCTTTAGAGTCCTACATGGCATATCAATTTTGAATTTCTTTTTAATTGCTAGGATTACTATTGCCTTCTCTTTAGAAACTATTGTTTTACTCCCATTCTTTGACAATATGCAATATGTAATAACCTTATGCCAAAGCCTTATCAACAAATTGAATTCTCTAAAAAATATATCTTTTTCTATAAAATCTCCAACTCCATCATTGATTTCCTTAAAAACCTCAATTTTCGTAGGATTGATTGGATTTTTATCATCTTTTTCATCTCTCATATTAAAGCATTGAATAAGATCTTTTTTAGTAATCTTTATAGATTTTCTTGAAACTCGTGATTTCAAAATAAAACCTTCTAACATTTCCAAATAATTATAAAACTCTCTTACTAAATCCCTATCCATATGATCATTTACATTATACAAGTTTTTGCATCTTATCCAATTTGGCTAGTGATCTTAGTAAAAACCATTATTCCTAAAAAAAAGGAAATCCACAAAAGAACATTCCAATACCTTGTTTGAAGTTCTTTTCTATTTCTTAGATGGGAGGTTGTTAGATGTTGATTTAGGAGAGGATTTTCTCTTTTTCATCCTTTCCTTCTTCTTTGGTTTTTGTTCCTTCTTTTGAGATTCTTTGAAGTTAGTCTAAGTCTCAAAGTTCAAGTCTGTATTGCCATTTTTAGAACTATCTTTGGTGAACACATTTTCACTCTTTCTTCATTATCACTTCCCTCTTTATTGGACACCTCCTTAGTAAGGTTGTCTACTCTTTTTGAACTTCTTTCTCTTTTTTTGTATTTATTTTTGACGAAAGACACCATTTATTTAGAATCAGATGATTCGTCCACAATGTTGATGGGTTCTTTGTCTTTCTTGGATTTGAAACCCTTGGACACTATTCTAGATGGTTTTCTTGGAGCCATTTTAGCGTTTTTGAAGTTGAAATTCAATAGTATTTGTTTTTCTTTTCGAGGTTCAATGTGAAGAAGTCTTGAGTTTGGTTGGTTTCAAGATATAGTTTTTGAGAGAGAGAAAGGTTACTCTTTAAATCAATTTCTAATTTATAAAATTAGGAGGGGTACTTTAATGGCTATAAGGATCTTTTAATTTGGTTATTTTACAAAAAGAAACATATGTATATTTTTTATTTACCATTATTCATATTTAAAACACATGTAGAAAAATATAAAATAAACACATTAAAAAGAGTTACACATACTAATTTCATTTCTCAAAAGTTCAAATCTAATTTTATCTAAAGGTTTTGTAAAAATATCTAAATATTGATTTTCAATAGAAACAAATTTAATATTAGTATTTCCATTTGCTACATGATCTCTAATAAAATAATGTTTAATTTCTTTATGTTCAGATCTTGAATGATGCACTTGATTTTTTATCAAATTTATAACACTTGTATTATCACTTCTTATTGGAATATTGGAATATTGTTATAAATAAATCCATAATCTTACAATTGTTATTTTATTCAAAGCAATTGTGCACAACAATTTCTAATTAAAATATATTCAGCTTCTATTGTTGATAGAGCAATTGAGTTATGTTTCTTAGAAGACTAAGAAATTAGTGTCTTTAAAGAATTGAGAAGTACCATAAGCACTTTTTCTATCCACTTTGTATCCTACATAATTGGCATTTGAGTATCCAATTAATTCAAAGGTCACCAAATTCTTAATTTTGTAGTGCATGCATTGTACTTGAAAATTCTTTTCACAATTTTCAAATGTGCTTTGATTGGATTACTTTGAAATCTTATGCAAATATAAATAAAAAACACAATATTTGGTCTAGATGCAATCAAATATAGAGGAAAAACAATTAAACTTCTATATAATTTTTCATTGGTTTTCTTATCTTAAGAATCATGATCTAAATTGGTAGAAGAACTAATTGGGGTAGCAACTTTGTTTGAATTTTCATATCTAAACTTTTTCAATATTTGTCTAGTATACTTCTCTTGATGATTGAAAATTCTTTCTTTTGTTTGCTTAATTTGTAGACCCAAGAAGAAGTTCAACTAACCCATCATTGACATTTTAAATTCTACTTGCATAAGCTTTGCAAATTCTTGATAGTATCTTTCATTAGTTAATCCAAATATTATGTCATCAAAATAGATTTGTACAACTAATATATCGTCATCATAATGTTTTAAGAATAAGATTGTGCCAATAATACCTCTTTGATAACCACTAGAGATTAGATACTCACTAAGTCTCTCATACCAAGCTCTTGATGCTTGTTTAAGTCCATACAAAGCTTTTCTTAACTTGAAAACATATTCAAGCTTAAAAGGATCTTCAAGTCCAGGAGGTTATTTAACATACACTTCTTTGATATAGCCATCAGAAAAAGCACTTTTCACATCCATTTGAAACAACTTAAAATCCTTAAACTAAGCATAGGCAAGCAAAAGTTGTATAGCTTCTAGTCTAGTAATAAGACCATATGTTTCATCATAATTTATGCCTTCTTGTAAATACCCTTTACCTACAAGCCTAGCTTTATTTATAATAATCTTTCCATTTTCATGTAGTTTATTTTTAAAATCCCATTTAGTTCCTATTATTGACTTATTTTGAAGTCTAGTTATTAGATTCCAAACATTGTTACTTTGGAATTGGCTTAATTCTTCTTACATTGCATTGATCTAGTTATTATCATTTAATGCTTCATCAACATTATTTGGTTCAAATTTAGACAACAAGGCAAAATGATTTTCAAGTTTTCGCCACTTACATCTAGTTTTCATTCCTGATTCTATATTACCAATAATTAAGTTAAGGGGAAGAGATGATTTATACTTCTAAGTTTTTGAACTTTTGGGTTTATTAACTTTAATTTCTAGATTACCTTTTATGTTAGTCTCTAAGTTATTAGATTTTAGGATTTTATCAAGTGGTTCATCCTTTTTATCTATATCAGATTTAGATTTATTATCATTATCTTCCTTCATAGGCATAAACACTTCATCATCATTAGAATCATCTTTCACTTTATCAAAAAAAAGTACATTAATAGATTCTTCAACTACTTTTGTTGTTTTAATGAAAACACAATAAGCTTTATTATTTTGTAAATATCCCAAAATGATTGCTTTATCTGATCATTCATCAAACTGACTAAGATTATTTGCATTCTTTTTTACAAAACATGTAAATCCAAACACATGAAAGTATGAAACAGATGGTCTTTTACCACATAATAGTTCATATGATGTTTTTGTAATATTTAGTCAAACATTTACTCTATTCATTACATAACAAGCAGTTGCAATAGCCTCAACCCAAAAGTATTTGGCTATTCCACTTCCATTTAACATAGAACATGTCATTTCTTGCATTGTCCTATTTTTTCTTTCAACTACTTAGGTTTTTTTAGATGTATAAGGTACTGAAAAATTATGATTTATTCCATGTTCTTCACAAAAAGTTACAAATAGAGTATCGTCAAATTCTATTCCATGATAGGTTCTTAAAGAAACAATAGAATATCCTTTCCCATTTTGTATTTGTTTAGCAAAATTTTGAAACATATCAAAAGTATCAAACTTATGTTTTAAAAACAATACCCACATGCATCTTGAAAAATCATCAACAATCATATAAGTACATATTTAATGCCACTTAAATTTAAAGTTCTTGTAAGTCCAAATAGATTAAAGTGTAACGGTTCAAGTGGTCTTTTCATAGAAATCATGTTTTTTTCTTTTATGAGTGATTGAAACCATTTTGTTCTTTAAATAGGTTGTACATTTATCATTTTTTATGCCAATTCTAGGCAAACCAACGAGAAAGTTTTTCTAGTTGATTAAAGTTCATGCGACTAAGTTTTTATGCCAAACATGTATATTGTCATTCATGGTCAAAGAGCAGCATTTAACATTTATATTAGAAGGTGCAATTAGATATATATTCTTCTTCCTAAGCCCTTCAAACAATTTTACTCCTTTAATATTATAAGCATAACATTTACTCTTTTCAAATATCATTTTATAGCCTTTATCACATAATTGACTTACACTTAATAGATTATGTTTTAGTCCTTTCACTAAAGAAACATTTTTAATCAAATATAGCGAATGACTAATCGTACCTTTTCCTATAATTTTAATTTGTTGTCATCTCCAAATCTTGCATACCCTTTTCCCCCCACATTATGCTAGTGAACAAGGATAAATCTCCTATCATATGACCTGAACACCCACTGTCCAAATAACAAGTGCCTTTTATTTTTGTTCCTTATTTCTACAATCATACAAAAGGTGATCAAACCTTTTTAGGAACCCAAAACAAGCTTAGGTCCTTAATAAGTCAAGCTCATCTTTTCTTGTTTCTTAACTTGATGTATACTGAATTTTGTTTTTCAATAAAGCAATACTTTTCTATGTGGCCTACTTTGTTGCAAAAGAAACATGCATAAGAAGATGTATTATAACTTTAATTTACCTAATATTGATAGTTTTGTCGTAGATACCATTTATCATATCTATACCTGTAGTACCTACGATAACCTCTAAGTAGATACTTATGTTGTTAAGGGTACCTTCTGAAGTATCCTCTACTATTACCATTTGAGTTCTTTTTAACAAGTTCCTTATTTCTAATAGTTTCAACATTCAAAGATTCACTTCCTTTAACAAACACTGTATTTTCCATATTGTTAGATGAGCTACCATATTTATATCCAAGTTCATGTCTAATACTTGCAGGTCTTTGACTACTTATGAGCATGTTTAGTTTTTTGTCACTTTCATTAAATTTATTGAAGGTGTTCTTGATTTTATGTGCTAGAGCTTTGATTCTACCTTTTAGATCTTTAATTTCATCCTTCAAAATACTATTTTCTTTTCTTAAAACATAAGAATTAACATGTATTTTTTCATTATCATTCTTTAGAATATCATTCTCATCAACAAGCAGTTTATTTGTTTAACTTAAAACATCTTCTTCATTTTTCAAGTCTTTATTTTCTGCTTCTAACTTAAATATCTTTATGTTTGCCTTATTAAGAGCCTTTAATAAATTTTTTCATCTTAGCATACATTTCATTATCTAATATATTAATTTCAGATTTAGAATTTACCATAAACATAGCCAATAAACACAAATTGACTTCTTCCTCATCTTCACCTATAGCTTCTAAGTTAGCTTCTAACTCATTCAGGTTACTCTAAGTTACCATCATTGCTAGGCTTTTCTTCTTGAAAATTTCCTTCTTCTTTGTAAGAATTGGGCACTCATATTTGATATGTCCGGGTTTCTTACACTCATAACATGTGATCTCTTTCTTTTCTTCTTTTTTTTTTTCTTCCTTCTCCTTAAAGTTTTTTTCTGCATCAAATTTGTTGCATCTACTAAAATTCTTAAATTTCTTACCCGTCTTTCTCATTAACCTGTTGAATCTTTTTGCGGGCGCATTGAAATTCTCATCATCATTGTTGTCCTCATCAGAGTCTAACTCTTCAACAACTATTTTCTTTACTTTGAATGTAATTGCTTTTGTGCTACTATTGGATTCTTGAGTTCAAATGAGACTCATAGGCCATTAGTTTCTCCCTCAATTAGCTAAGTTTGAGCTTGTTTAGATTCTGTGCTTCTTTTATAGTAATCTTCTTGGTATCCCATGACTTTGGTAAGATCTGTAATACTTTCCTAACGAGATCAAGATTTTCTATTTTCTTTGCAAGAGATGTTAGTTCGTTAGTTATGGCAATGAAACAATTGAAAGCATCTTTAATTTTCTCATCAAATTTAATTTTAAACAATTCATATCTCTGCAACAAAGCATTAATTTTTGTTTCCTTAATAGTATTCGTCCTTTCATATATTTCAGACAAAGTATCCCATATTTCCTTAGCTATGTTACATGAAGAAATCAAGTAAAATTCAAATGGTGCTATAGTAGTGAGTAGCATATTCTTAGCCTTATTATTGTACTTGATGAGCTTTAGTTCGACCTTAGTGAACTTAGCATCATTTATTCTTATCACTTTATTGTCTCTAATATCAATTATCTACCATGAAGCATAGTCATTAGCCTTGATATAAGTGGACATGTGCATTTTCTAGTATAAGTAATTCGTGCCGTCAAAGTATGAAGCTTAATTGATTACAATGTTATTCTTAGCCATGATAAAGTGGATCACTTAATTTAACAAAAGAGGCCTACTCTAATACGAATTGTTAGTCCCAAAGAATAACTAAGGGGTGGGGAGGGGGGTAAGGTTTATTAAAAAAAATATTTAACTTTCTTTAAAAAAAAATGTTTAACTTTCTTTCTTAAAATTAGATCATGTTCCCAATTAGTTATTTATAAATTATGCCTTTGAATTCGCTTTACAAGTACAATAAGTAATTAACTGCAAAAAAAAAAAAAAAGTAGAGTAAGAGAAGCTTGCATAAAGATTTATAGAGGTTTCGCCTCAAGCATCAGTCCTCTCTTCTAGCTCCAATCTAGGGACTCAGTATTCCACACCAATATGCTCCACTATATCCAATCAAGAAACAAGATTACAAGATAGTGATCATAGTTCACTCCATCAAACTTCATGCTATCACTTAGCTATCTCTAAACTCGGAGCCTATTTGGAATCTAACTCTCACAAAACATCAAAATCCATGAGGAATAAAGATAATGAAATCCTCACTAAGTTCAGTAAAGAATAAAAATGAAATGTAACAAAGTTTTGCATAGAGGACGTAAAGTATATATTTTTTTTCATCGTGTCTCCATCTATATTTTTTCTTAGATGTTGAGGTATTTGTCTTCAGATCATGCAATGGCTAGATGAGGATAAGCTAGATGTTGAATATAGGAGTTGCTCTAGATATCTTTCATTTCCTGGAAATCATATATTTTATCCTTATCTCAAATTAAAAAATGTTCGAAGTCTATGGATAATATCTTTAAAAACTGTTGACTTCATATCCCTTAGAAATAGGAGTGCATCTTGCTTGTTATCCTTTTGAATGTTTTTTGCTCCTTATATGTGGCTTTGAATTTTTAAAAATATAAGTCTTCACCAGACAAACTTTGCTTCATTAGATCTAAACCAACTTTAGTTTTAATCTTTAACTGATTATAACTTCAAATCCCCTAGATATATTAACTAACTTTGCAAAACATTTTGAGTATATTATCCAAATGCATTCAACTTTGGAGCTAGGTCTTCAAGTTGATTAAAACTATAAGGATAAACTTGTTGTGCTTGCTATTCATTTCTACAGTTTTTATTTGTATAGCAGGTCTACTTTTTGAATCAATCTCTGAGTTATCTTTTGAGTAAAAACTTATTGTTCGTGCAATAGGTCTACTCTCTAAGTCAGTCTCTGAGTTACTTTTTGATTAAAAACTTAAGAGGAAAACTTCTCTTCTAGGAGTGCTCTTTAATTAAATTGAAATACTTGTATATTATTCAATTGCATACTTAACAACTTAGTTAGTAATCTCTTACCTTTTTGTTATCATCAAAATTATTGTCAAGAGAACTTAACATATCTAAAGTTCATAAATTCACTTAATCCACATTTTTTCTTTTTAATTTTCCATTAAATCTCAGCATATGCTATAAAAACTTTTATACTTCATCATTTCATTTTGTTTTATTCTCTAAAATATTTGTAAGATCACTTAAGGTTTGTAAATTCACTTAAGTTTGTAAGTATGTTTAAGAAAGTGACTTCCCTAAATGTTTGTAACACTGAATTTGTCACAAACTTTTGAGCAATTTTACGAACATAAATACTCATAAAATTGCTATATATTTTGTAAAATCAGTTAGCATTCATAATTTTACTTAAAATTCAGAAATAAACTTAAAATGTTCATAGAACCATATAAAAGTCCATAAATCCACTCTAATTCATAAAATTATTCGATGTATTTGTAATTTGCTAGATAATTTATGGAGAATCCTGCTGAAATTCCATGTATGGAATTTTAAAGGCTTCCTCCTTCGTAGGGTATGATTGATCAATTTTGCAAGATTAACCAACAATCAACTTGTACTATCTCAACTAAAATTTTCTACAAGTATTAATATGTATTGTTATCTTGACGTTATTATTCATGAAGATGTCAGCTGCTTAAACTTTTAAACTTGCATAATTTGAAATACCAACAAAGATGAAGGATCGAATGCTTCAACTTGTAAACTAGAAGAAGGAATTTTATGCTGATTATACGTTTCGTGGCTGAAAAGAAAATATGAAAAAAAATCAAATCGACCGGTTGTAAATCACTTAGCTTTGATTTTCACAAATGACTGAGACCTGATTTTACTGTTGAGGAACGTAAGGCGAATTTCTATAGATAATAATATTTTCCATGCACGCACCGACTTTTTGGTTTTGTTCAAACAGTTGAATCGTCAACGCAGGCTTTTTCTTACAACATTCACTTTCAAGAGAAGGAGGATTCCGGTGATCGACTTTCATGAGAAGAAGTTTAGTACAACTTGTGGGGTAAGTTGATTTATTAATTTTGTAACTTGGTTTGTTGGAGTATGATTGTCATATACTTTAGACGGAACAATTATTTCCTTTTCTAGTTTGCAAAATTTTGTACTATAAATAATATATATTCTATACAACTTAGAATAGATATACGATTTCTATTTTTTCATCTCTTCACTAGAGAAATTATAATTCTTTATAAAATGTAATTTTTATTTTAAAATATCCTCAATCATAAAATAAAATAATATAAGAAGAATTACTATTTTAGTTTTCTTCAATTCCATTTAACGAAACATAATGTAAGAGTTTATTAATTTAAAGGATTTTTTAATCCATATTAAGAGATAGATTACATAAAAGTCTTACAAAAAAGAATGATGATCCACCTATCTCACGAAATTTTTTAAGAAAACCAAGTTATTATTTTTTTTTCTTTTTATGAGGGCCCAAATTAAGACAACGAATTAATATGGCCTACCGATACAAATAAGATTGTGCCTAAAAGAAGTTTGTTAAAAATAAGATGCATGTTAATTTTTATTTTGGAGCGCTCCAAAATAATAAGATGTGCTCCAAATGTACTCTTACGACACTAATAGTACGTTTGATTTGTGGAATTGAATAAGATAAGAATAAAATTACAATTTTTAAAGAATAAAATAGAGAATAAATATGTATTCTTTATAGTTTCTTTGAGACCTTATGAAGAAATATGGAAATATGCTTAGAAAAATTAAAGAACATCTATTTCCTTGGTCATATAAAGAATTCTAATTCTTCATTATGTAATAACAGCAATTTTATAGAATAGTTATTATGCTAATCAAATATAATAACAGATTTATAGGAAAGTAATTGCTATTCTATTCTATCCTTAGTAAGTAAACCAAACATACCATAAGTCAAAAGTGATGGTTTAATTTTAGAATTTGAACTTTTGATGTTTATATATATTTAATAAGCAGTATTTTACTGTGTTGCATTTGCGTAATTAAATTTATTTATTTTTATTTCCAAAAACAAAAACCATGTACATTGTGTTTATGACCCATTCAAGCTGTTTGAGTCATCCTAGTCTTGATCCAAGGTCGATTGGGTCTAAACAGGTGTTCATCAACATGGTTACCTAGAGTCAAATTGAGCTTGCCCTACGCCAAGGTTTTATTTGATTCTCAATTCCATGAGCTTCATGAATACAAGGAATATTTTGTGATCTTAATTTATATCGCTATTTCAAGACTATGTTCGTATATCTAAATTGTTTATTCTTATATTTGCATTGTATAAAAAGAAAAAAAAAGGTCTTGAACTTGCTTTGGTGTTTCAAAAAGAAGAAAAAAGAAGAAGAAGAAAATCCTGTTCTGGTGAGCTGTATCCAAGGTAAATTTGTTCATATCTTATCACCAAAACTATAAAATGTTGTTTGCCTCTTGATGTTTGGAAGCAGACTGTTTTGATCGTGCTCGGCTTGAGTTATTACTTGAGGAGGCTACTAGTATATCGCAGCTCATGTTCCCGTTCATGATTCATCATGAAATAGATATCCCAAAAGCTTTAGCTTTCTCAAGAGGGAAGACTTGGTTTATTGTTTAGTTCTCCGTCATATTGTCGTTGTTCACAACAGAATTTTACTTGATAACACATTCTCATTCTATTTTTTAAAATACTTTCTTTTGTTACAATTTCCTTTCTATTTTATCAAATTCTTATGCTTTTCGACGATAGGATTTCTCATTTGTTAACAATACGGCACCAAAATAATAATAATTAAAAAAATCATATATCTCCATATTGCATTTTCGACAATAAGAGTTCTCATTTGTTAACAATACGGCACCAAAATAATAATAATTAAAAAAAAATCATATAGCTTCAAAATTCTAGTTTGTGTTTGGTGTCAGAAGGGAGTTAGCATAAGATGTTATGGAGATGGAGATTCTAATCTCATTCATTTTGTTGGCAACCAACGTTTAAACCTTTAAATTATAAGGGTTTTAGTAATTTATTTAGCATTCTAATCTCCCTCTTAAGTATAAAAAGTAATAAAAAAGTAAACATCTTCGATTACATCCCTTTCCCTTTCTTTGCTGTATTTTATTTATTATACATTTTCTCCAAAAAATCTGATTTTGTGAACTTCTAATTCATATTATAGTATCTCCCAAGACTTCAAAAAGTAACTTTTTTTTGCACCAGGTTTGATGGATTTCAGTTCTGTATGTCTATTAGAGACTTTTAACATGTCTTAGTAAAAGGATGGAAAAAAAATGTACGTAGAGAGCACAAATGGAAAGTATTGAGATTTTAAAATATCGTTGTGAGTTGCTTGTGACTTATTAATCACTCCTGGCTCTTAAATATAAAACAAATTTATTGAAAACTTGTATGGCCTTATCAATGAAGTTGTATAGCAAACTGTGTTTTTTAATATGTCAAGTGTAAGTCATAACTAGGAATAGGACACAAAATCATACTTGTTAAAAAAAAATCACTTATTATTGCAATTATAATGTATCATATATACATAAAAATAATTATATCCTTAATACAATCTATTGCTGAATAGAATAGTAAATATATATTGATTACAACTATTTATATATTTTATAAAAGGTTAAAAGAATAAACTTTTTATCGTTTCATTGAGCATATATATTAATCAAATGTTATTGTTAATTTATAAACAATGAATCAAAACATAAAACTCATATAAGTTTTAGATAATTAGTTATTCAATAATATTCATTCATTTTCATAATATTAATTGTGAAAGAAAATATTTGTACTTAAAGTAATATAAATTGCTATTATTTATTGATGTTTTATGCAATATAATTAAAACACATATAGCATTCAATATAATTATTTTCTATTATAAAGGTACTAATAAATAAATAGTTTCCACTGAGAATTTATTTAGTTCACTATTCAATTTTACTAGTTATAGCGAAAATAAAAAAATAAAATGAAAATTATTTACTGAAAAATGAATAATAAATACAACTTAAAAAAATAAAAGTGATTTTAATAAGAATTGAGCTGATGATATTAAATATATAAGACAAACAACTAACCACTACACCATATTAAATTTTTTGATAATATTTACACTTAAAATATAAATATTATATATATATTTTACTTTTAAAATAAATTAGGGCCTGAGGGCCCAAAGCCCCTTTCAACCCCCTTTAGGTCCACTCATGGTCATAATTATTGTGACTTTCAAAATAGAGCCAAAGAAATGTGAAAGGAAGGGTTACATACTTAAATATTGTAGTTTTTTTTTTTAAACAAATGGCATAAATATTGTACTCGAAATAATTATTCATAAAATAGGTTTCGAAAACACGAACACTGTTTGTGACTTTAGGGTTGGAAAAAAAATTAAAATAAAGGCTCAGACCTACTCTACATCTTCAATTTTGTGATAATCTCGCCATCCATATTTTTTTTTTTAACATCCACTATAAATCTAAAAAGCGAACATGATAATAGTAGAAAAAAATATATAAATACAAAAATAGAGTAAACTATTTTTCTATATCGACATATCGTAAAATTAGATCTAAGTTTTTTTTCTTTGGTTTGCACACAAGAAGAAGAAGAAATGATTCTGCAAAGCAAAGGAGGGATTTGATGTAATTGACTCAGATCTAAGCATTTCCTCAACAAAATAATCGATTGTGGTATGATTTTTTAGAAAAAGTTGAAGGTTTTTTCTTTTTTCCTATGTTTGATGTTAGTATATGAGGAAAGTATTATTGTAATGTTATATTTTGTAAAACAATGTTACTGCTTATTGTTAGTTTATCGTTTATTAGATATGATTTACGTAGATCTTGTAATATGTAACGTGTGATATTAATTTTTGTATTAGTATGAGGTTTTTTGTTATGATGAAAATTTTGATATTATTTGTAAATATTAAATTAAAAATATATTGTGGTGAAAATTTGTAATATCTGGAATGTAAAATAATTTTTATAGTGTTGTAAAATGATATGGAAATTATTAAAATTTTTAGCAACAAAAATATTATAAGAAAATAATATCTAACACATTTTTAGAAAAAAATTGTTTGGAAATAATGGGAAAAAATTAAAATTAAAAATGATACGAAATTTTTTTTGTGTAAATTTTTACAGTATTGTTATTAGAAATTATCATATTTTTTTTAAAAGCTCATGATTTATATATACTATGAATAGAGAAACAATGGCTGACTACATGAAATTGATGATCTATGTGTTTGGAAATATTATGGCTTGTAATTAGAGTTTGGAATATGATAGGGATTCAATAAAGAAGTTGAAAATAAAGAAAAATGTCAACTATAACAAATTCTTATACATAATATGTCACATCATCGAAGTTAATCCAACCAAAGTGGGGGTTGAGATAATTCAGAGGCATCTTGAAGGCAATACATGTTATGTGTTGATAGCAATTAGAGATGACGAAGATGTTAAAAATTTTATTGAAACGATTAAATCATATGGAGATCGTGACATATAAAAATTTTACATGAAAATTTCTTATGATTTGGGAGGCCCCTCGGTAAGGCAAACATTTGATATAAGTAATAATCCACATTCGTCATATGACATTGTAGAAATGTAGCCCAAACTGTCGACATTTCAACCCTTAATTCCAACCTCGATGGAAGTCATGATGAAGATGAAATAGATAGAGCAATTACTCCAGTATTACAATGACCAAACACACGGGATCCGTACATGGTTCGTGTGAGAGTAGAGGCTACAACTCACACTGATGTAGGAATGGGTGTTAAGGAGGAGAGTAGCGATAACGAGGAGAGTTTCGATGAGAAAAATGGGGAAAGTGAGAACAAAGGAGATGGAGTACCTAAAGAAAACTCTCTAACCATACATACTTACTTAAGATAGCTAATATATTGACCAAAGTAGGCTGAACCACCAAACATGGAAATTAGAGATTCTATTCCATACAATAACATTAGGGGTCACGGTGGTTACATTTATTTGGAGTAAAAGTAAACTAATATTTGCAGTGGTTCAAACAATAGTGACAATTTCTACAATGGCATGAGATTTAGAGCAAAAGCAGATGTGATTCAAGTAGTAAAAGCTTACCATGTGAAGAACCATTATAACTTCACTATTGCAGAGTTTAGTCTAATGCTGTAGTTTGTTTATTATTTGAGAAGGGATGACTATTGTAAATGAAGCTTTTGGGCCCAAAGGAAGAAGTTGGAGGGCATGTTTATAGTAATAAGATTTAAGGGTCCACACACATGTAATAACCCGTTGATTAGTTAGGATCACCCATAGCTAGATTATAATCTCCTTACTAGCTAATTTATAAATCTTCTTAAAGATAACTTTGATATGAAAGTGGTCAAGTTGGCTTTTGTTGTCAAACAAGAATTTGGCTACAAGATTAGTAGGAGATGGGTTTAGGAGGGGAAGAAACGGGCCATCGAGCATGTGTATGAAAACTGGAAGAAGTCTTATAACAAATTGCCTAAACTTATGAATGTGATAGAGAATACAAATCTTGGAACACAAATTAATTAGAGGTGGAGCAGATCGACTACCCCTGGTATGTCTACTTTAAAGTGGGTATTTTAGACATTTGGGTCGTATATTGCAGCGTAGAGATTCCTCAAACCAATTGTTACCATTAATGCCACTTTTCTTTATAGGAAGTACACTCACAAGTTGCTAGTTACTTGTGGCATTGATGGTAACAACCATATACTTCTGCTAGTATTCGCTCTAGTTGATTAGGAAATGATTGAGACATGGGGCTGGTTTTTGAGGAAATTTAAGGAATATGTTGTCGGCGATCGTGAAGGCCATGAAACCATTTGCATTATATTAGATAAACATGTAAGCATCGGGTCAGTAGTTGAAGAAGAAGCAAATGGATGGCTACCTCCATTTGCGGTGTGGTGGTTCTGTCTACGATACCTTGCAAGTAACTTCAACTCAACACATAAAAACATGCAATACAAGATGTTGGTCCCATATGCTGAATTGCAAGCACAATTTCGTAAGTTAAACTATGTGTTCAAGTAGGTAGAGATTATTAAGATGGATGCGTTAAACTGGTTTGAAGACGTATCATTAGATATGTAGACACTAGCTCATGACGATTGCTATTGGTTTGGGTATATGACCTCTAACATTGTTGAAAGTTACAATTCCATAGTGAAGGAGGCTCAAGGGTTACTTGTGACTATTTTGGTGAAGAAGATGTTTTATAACTACATGAGGTACTTCATCTAAAAGCATATGAAAGCATTGAAGAATATGGCGAATGATAGAACTTTCACCAAATATATAACCCAAAAAATCGATCGATGGAGTTCACGAACTAGCAACCACATAGTCATCAACTATAGTAGGCATAACAAAGTTTTCAAAGTCCTCACTAGTAGTCATTACATCGCCAATGAGTTAAGGGGAGGAGGTCGAACCTATGTTGTTAACTTTGCTCACAGCACATGCAGTTGTTAGAAGTGGTAAATATACAAAATTCCATGCTCCCACACAAATGTAGTAGCTACCTCACTGAAGTTTGATATGACACACTCTATATCTTATTATTATAGATGGACACATCAGGAGCATACATATAGGACACACTTCATGCCTATAGGCGACAAGTTGGATTGGGAGCCAATACACTTCCCATCACTCCGCCCGAGGGGAGATCTCACATAAAAGAAGAGAAAACTGACGCAGAAAAGATACCACATGGAGATGGATATTAGGGAGTGTTCAGATCAAATCACATATGGACTTTGCAAAACTGGGGCAGGATTGTAGGGGGTAAGGTGGACATAATAGAAAATACATGCCTATGTTGATACGATAATGGTAAATGATGGATACTAATACATATTTCACCATGTTTGACATTACATTTGTGATGCTAACATTAGCTTTTTCTCTTTTACAGCTTAGGTGAATGCTTGACCACTTCATCGAGTTTATTTTGACTCAGTAGAAGAGGGATGCTCCAATTGTGAAATATATTGGAACCGATCAAACTGCCTGGCCACTTAGTCAAGGAAATGCCACTCAATAATGTGGAAGCAATTTAGTGGCACCTAAGCTATCCAAATGTGTATGCCACCTTTGTAGAAATTAGGTAAAAGATTAATTACATTCCCATTGTACGACTCCCATTCCACTTGAAAAATAGGAAATTATATTAACTGTAAATGATCAATATTATGAAATGCAAGGAAAAAAAATATAGGTTACTAAAATACTTGTGACATGTTTTGCTTGTCCAATACATCCCGATATGCACCGATAACGTAGGTGGGGTAATACTGTGTGTCCCTCCTTGTGTTCCAATGTGCCACTAATAGACATCCATATTCTATATAAAGTCCATTTTGGCTAAGGGGTGCTATGTGTGGATATCTATCCTAGCTCCACACTTATAAGAAAATGACAGCCTATCTAATCTTGTGTACTAACAGCGATGACGTGACATAAAGTTAGCGATATAACCACGTCAGACAAGTGAACACCTAACTATGTGTCTTAGCAATGTTGAAATGCTCCAATAGGGATGACCACATCACTTAGACAAGGGAGCTAGATTTATCGCCAAAGATAAATCCCCCTAGTAGTTACATTATGTAAGCATGCATGTATCGATGGATTTGCTTAGCATCAGCATCAAGTGGAAGCATCTAGAACATATCATGGAGCCACATCATACTAATGTAGCCCCCTATCACTAGGCCCTAACCTCGCCCCTAGCAATTCTTCACAAATCACACCCTAATCTAGGCAACTACTCCTTGCAACTACTCCCAACTAGATCTTCACATCCTGTAGGGTAATAGTAAACTCTCCTATTGGCATGTGGAATGTGTGCATCTCTAGCCACCATTGCTCTACCAATGTTGTAATCATATGTTAATCCAGCGGTATGTATGGTAGGTAGCTCACACCTTTTAATCTAACCAAATGCAAGCATGGCTCCATTCGAAGATGGAGGGGATGGTGCGTTTGTTGCGATAGAGTGACAACTTGTGCCATTGAATAGCAAGGGTTGCTTGATCTTATATCGATAACACATGAAATGTTTTACTATGCCTAATGCAACATAAACTAATTAACAAGTGAAAAGTTGTTTACCTCTTCACCCTAAATGGCTTATAATCGATGTCCCTCTTACTATGTCAAGATTGAAGGATCAAAGGGTCCAAGCTCCATCTATTATGCAAAATAGAATATATATTAAAAAAATTAGTATATGTTACCGTTAATATCAATATATTAATTTACAATTTATTAACTATTATTTATTGTCTAATTAACAATTAATTAAAATCAACTAAATTTTACATCTACTTTTACTATAATTGATAAAAATATTACATGTATAATCAATACCAAATTTTTTAGTAATTAGTTTTATGACGATTAATTAATGAGATATTAATAACCAATCATCTTTAATAAACAAATCATTAATAACTCATTCATTTTATAACAAATTGTAAATAATCAAACAAATATTTTATATTTACAACCAAAACAAGATTTTTAGCTAATTAATTAATGACATATTAACGACTAACCACTTTTACTTAACGGATCATTAATAGCTACTTAATTTTTTAACTAACTTTACAAAAACATACAAATATTTTACATTTGCTAGCAATACAAAATTTTTAACTAATTAATTTTATAACAATTAATTAATTATATATTAATGACAAATCACCTTTAATTAATTAATTATTAATAATTACTTAATTTTATAACTAATCGTACAAAACCATATAGATATTTTACATTTGCAACCAATACAAAATTTTTCACTACTTAATTTTATAATAATTAATTAATGATATATAAATGACTAATCACTTGTAATTAATGAATCATTAATAACTACTTAATTTTATGACTAATTGTACAAAACCATACAAATATTATACATTTGCAATTAACACAAAAATTTTCACTAATTATTTTTCTAACAATTAATTACTTATATATGAATGACGAATCACTTCTAATTAATAGTTAATTAACAATAACTTAATTTAACAGCTACTTTTATAAAAAATACATTATAATAGCATGTAAGCATAATTCATTATAACCAATATAAAGGTTTTCCATAATTATTTTTCTAATGATTAAATAATGACTATTTAAGGAATATTTACTTCATCAGTAGTGATCACTTTTACAATATTTTTCACAACAAGTGATTCAAACATTTCATTTTAAAAAATACTAAAAATTTTAACTAATTCATTGACTAATGTTAATTAATGATATATTAACAACTAATTTATAATTAATTAACAACTACTGCTACTTCAATAAAAATTGTGGAGTACATATAATTACACTTATTTATTTTTGCATTTATTTGTAGTATAATAGCCAAAAAAAATTATTTTTTTCTTAAAATAACATACCGAGATTTTGCTTTGGTAAAGATATTTCAACAATCTAAAACTTACGTGAAACAAAAATTAAGAAAAAATAATTCAAATAATGAGATAGAGTAAAACTTGTAGAGCAAATTGAAAAATAGAAATATGAACATATAAACTAACAATTTTTATTTATATTAATAATTGTTCGAGCAAATTTTTTTACTATGCATTGTGTAAATTTACTATATCACTTTTATAGGTTTATAGTATTATTTTTATAATAATTTTGGAGGTTTGTAGTCATCTTTTTATAGTTTTTATAGGTTTGTAGTATAAATGTGCAGAATTCCATCACGGTAAAAGAAAAATTATTCATAGTACAATTGCACTGAAGATGTAGACCTCGTTCGTACCTTTAGTTAATTTTGTTTTTTTTTTTTAAATTTAAAGTCATAAATGACATGTATATTTTCGAAACTTATTTTATAAATAATTATTTCGGATACAATATTTACATAATTTTTTTAAAAACCACAATTTTTAAGAGCTCAACCTATGAAGGAAAATATAAGAAATTGAGACACCTTTTATCTAATCCTGAATTCCATAAGTTTCGTGGACATGAGAAATATTTTGTGATCTTTTGTTTCTGTAGATATTTCAAGAGTATCCTCCAATATCTAAAATTTGTTTTCTTAAATATATGCATTACAAATGTAAAAATAGCATATGAGGACATACATATAACATATCTGTTGATTAGTATTTTTTTATTCATTGATCAAAGTAATAGATGAAATTTATGGCTCAAGTTCCTGTAATCTGATCTATAGTACAAATTTTGTTGGTACTTCCAGTGATTTATTCATCTATTGTAGATGAACAAGGGAAAGATAGGATCATCAACTTGCCAGGGCAGCCTAGAAATGTTAGTTTCCAGCAATACTTAGGTTAATGTAACTATGGACGAGACAACGGGGAGGGCATTGTTCTATTGGACCTGACCGCTTGTGTTGTGGCTGAATGAGCCTCCAGGCTGCTTCTCTGTTGCATTTGGAGCAGATGAAAGAGATTGCAGTTTTTCGCATTAGGCGTGACGGCAAGACACCGTAAATGGATGCTTAGCCTGGAATGATTAATTAGTACTCTCGCTCAGTAGTTCTTGGTATCCTGCTAATGTATTTACAAGGAATTTTCGTAAGGTTATCTCAATAACCAAAATATTAGAAAGTTTATGTATATTAGATCAATATCTGAATTATGCATAGGTTGGACATTAACTGGTGTCTATCACGTGTAAATAATCAAATGGATAGTCAAATGATAATACCAGAAAATGTTTAAAATCTCTTGCCCCAATAGTTAAATGTGAAGCATTCCATTTAAATGTGATAAATATAAATCAAAATGTATATTATACATTAAAAACTTGATCTGTAATCATCCATCTATTCTAAGTAACTAATTTTATTACTTTTACATTTGTATATATGTAAATGTACCTTATACTATTTTCTCCATTTTTTTGCCCATGTATAAGCTTCTACACATATTGCTTTTTCCTGATTTTACTTAAAGTTCATAATTTTAGTTAAAGTTGGTAAATATAATCAAATAATTACTGTTATGTTGACCTCATCATTCAAGAAGATTGTAGCTACTTGAAACTTTTTAAGTAGCATAATTTGAAGTATCAATAAGGGTCAAAAGACTACTGCTTTTTTTAACTTTTAAATTAGTAGATGAAATCATAAGCTGATTAGTCGTCTCATGGTACCAAAGAAAACAAGAAAAATAAATGACTTGGTTGTTTTTCATAGACAACCAAAACCTGATTCGATCAACGAAGCAAGTCGGGCGAAGTTTCCATGCACATTGACTTATATGGTAGGGTATTTGTTAGGAGCAAAAGTGAATAATTT
>JBBMOL010001870.1:18119-32348 GCA_037954665.1 Laguncularia racemosa
ACAATACTTTGGGGGTTCAATTGTGGCCATGATATTTTTATCGCGAGAAGCAACAATGTTGCAACATTTTTTAGCGAAGATTATTTTTGCAGCTATGTTTGCAATGACAATATTTGCGGTGACAAATGCGCAATGATATTTGTGTTACAATGTTTTTAGTACAATATCTGCAACGACAACATTTGGGGGTAGTGGTGGTTGCATCTCTTTGTTTTGAAACTAAATAGACTTTTTTAATGACAATACATAAGTGATTACAAAAGGGCCAGAATTTTCATCGCGATGGCAGCAACAACGTTGCAAACCCTTTGTTGCGACGATTTTTTTTATCAGCTTTTTTGCAATGAAATTTTTGCGGTGAAAACTGCGCAATGATATTGTGGTTACAATGTTGTAGTCACAATATTTCCAAGACAACTTTGTGTATGGTAATTGCAGCAACTTTGTTTGAAAACGACATAGACATTTATATGACAATACATAGAGTGATTACAATTGTGCTGATTTTTCTGCGATGGATCAACAATGTTACACATTTGTCGATGATTTTTGTAGCAGCTATGTTTGCAATGACAATATTTGCGGGAAAACTGCGCAATGATATTGTGGTTACAATGTTTGTAGTCACAATATTTTTGGAGTACTGGTGATTGCTACTTGTTGGTAACTACATAACATTTATAGTGACAATCTAGAGTATTACATTGTGCCGATATTTCATCCGATGGCCAACAAGTTACAACATTTGTACGATGATTTGTAGCAGCTATGTTTGCAATGACAATATTTGCGTGAAAACTGCGCAATGATATTGTGTTACAAGTTTGTAGTCAAATATTAACGAACATTGTTGTAGGTAATTGCAGCAATTGTTGAGAACGACATGAATTTAAGTGCAATACATAGAGTGATTAAATTGTGGCCATGATTTTTCTCTGATGGACAACAATGTTGACAACATTTGTAGCATGATATTTGAGCAGCTATGTTTCAAGACATATTTGGTGACAACGCAATGATATTTGTGGTTACATGTTTGTATCACAATATTTCAACGCAACATTTGTTGTAGTGTATTGCAGCAACTTGTTGAGAAGACATGGACATTTACAGTGACAATACATAGAGTGATTACAATTGTGGCCATGATATTTTCATCTCGATGGCATCAACAATGTTGACAACATTTGTAGCGATGATATTTGTAGTAGCTATGTTTGCAAAGACAATATTTGCGGTGACAACTGCCTCAATGATATTTGTGGTTACAATGTTTGTAGTCACAATATTTTCAACGACAACATTTGTTGTAGTGGTAATCGCAGCTACTTTGTTTGAGTAACGACATGGACATTTACAGTGACAATACATAGAGTGATTACAATTGTGGCCATGGTATTTTCATCGCGATGGTATCAACAATGTTGACAACATTTGTAGCGATGATATTTGAAGCAGCTATGCTTGCAATGACAATATTTGCGGTGACAACTGCCGCAATGATATTTGTGGTTACAATGTTTGTAGTCACAATATTTCCAACGACAACATTTGTTGTAGTGGTAATTGCAGCAACTTTGTTTGAGAAACGACATAGACATTTATAGTGACAATACATAGAGTGATTACAATTGTGGCCATGATATTTTCATCGCGATGGCATCAACAATGTTAACATTTGTAGCGATGATTTTTGTAAGCAGCTATGTTTGCAATGACAATATTTGCGGTGAAACTGCAGCAATGATACTTGTGGTTACAATGTTTGTAGTCACAATATTTTGCAACAACAACATTTGGGTACTGGTGATTGCTCTACTTTGTTTGAGTAACTACATAGACATTTATAGTGACAATACATAGAGTGATTACAATTGTGGCCATGATATTTTCATCGCGATGGCATCAACAATGTTGACAGCATTTGTAGCGTGATTTTTGTAGCAGCTATGTTTGCAATGACAATATTTGCGGTGAAACTGAGCAATGATACTTTTTGGTTACAATGTTTGTAGTCACAATATTTCAACGACAACATTTGTTGTAGTGATAATTGCAGCAACTTCGTTTGAGTAACGACATGGACATTTTAACATGACAATACATAGAGTGATTACAATTGTGGCCATGATATTTTCATCTCGATGGCATCAACAATGTTGACAACATTTGTAGCGATGATATTTGTAGCAGCTATGTTTGCAAAGACAATATTTGCGGTGACAACTGCCTCAATGATATTTGTGGTTACAATGTTTGTAGTCACAATATTTGCAACGACAACATTTGTTGTAGGATAATTGCAGCAACTTCGTTTGAGTAACGACATGGACAATTTACAGTGACAATACATAGAGTGATTACAATTGTGGCCATGATATTTTCATCTCGATGGCATCAACAATGTTGACAACATTTGTAGCGATGATATTTGTAGTAGCTATGTTTGCAAAGACAATATTTGCGGTGACAACTGCCTCAATGATATTTGTGGTTACAATGTTTGTAGTCACAATATTTGCAACGACAACATTTGTTGTAGTGGTAATTGCAGCAACTTTTTGAGTAACGACATGGACATTTACAGTGACAACTACATAGAGTGATTACAATTGTGGCCATGGTATTTTCATCGCGATGGTGTCAACAATGTTGATAACATTTGTAGCAATGATATTTGAAGCAGCTATGTTTGCAATGACAATATTTGCGGTGACAACTGCCGCAATGATATTTGTGGTTACAATGTTTGTAGTCACAATATTTCCAATGACAACATTTGTTGTAGTGGTAATTTTCAGCAACTTTGTTTGAGAAACGACATAGACATTTATAGTGACAATACATAGAGTGATTACAATTGTGGCCATGATATTTTCATCGCGATGGCATCAACAATGTTTACAACATTTGTAGCGATGATTTTTGTAGCAGCTATGTTTGCAATGACAATATTTGCGGCGACAACTGCCGCAATGATATTTGTGGTTACAATGTTTGTAGTCACAATATTTGCAAGACACATTTGTTGTAGTGGTAATTGCAGCAACTTTCTTTGAGTAACGACATGGACATTACAGTGACAACACATAGAGTGATTACAATTGTGGCCATGGTATTTTCATCGCGATGGTATCAACAATGTTGACAACATTTGTAGCGATGATATTTGAAGCAGCTATGCTTGCAATGACAATATTTGCGGTGACAACTGCCTCAATGATATTTGTGGTTACAATGTTTGTAGTCACAATATTTGCAACGACAACATTTGTTATAGTGATAATTGCAGCAACTTTGTTTGAGTAACGACATGGGCATTTACAGTGACAAAAACATAGAGTGATTACAATTGTGGCCATGATATTTTCATCTCGATGGCATCAACAATGTTGAAAACATTTGTAGCGATGATATTTGTAGTAGCTATGTTTGCAAAGACAATATTTGCGGTGAAAACTGCAGCAATGATACTTGTGGTTACAATGTTTGTAGTCACAATATTTGCAACAACAATATTTGGAGTACTGGTGATTGCATCTACTTTGTTTGTGTAACTACATAGACATTTATAGTGACAATACATAGAGTGATTACAATTGTGGCCACGATATTTTCATCGCGATGGCATCAACAATGTTGACAACATCTGTAGCGATGATTTTTGTAGCAGCTATGTTTGCAATGACAATATTAGCGGTGAAAACTGCAACAATGATACCTGTGGTGACAATGTTTGTAGTCACAATATTTGCAGCAACAACTTTTAGAGTACTGGTGATTGCATCTACTTTGTTTGTGTAACTACATAGATATTTATAGTGACAATACATAGAGTGATTACAATTGTGGCCACGATATTTTCATCGCGATGGCATCAACAATGTTGACAACATTTGTAGCGATGATTTTTGTAGCAGCTATGTTTGCAATGACAATATTTGCGGTGAAAACTGCACAAATGATACTTGTGGTTACAATGTTTGTACTCACAATATTTACGACAACAACTTTTAGAGTACTGGTGATTGCATCTACTTTGTTTGAGTAACTACATAGACATTTATAGTGACAATACGTAGAGTGATTACAGTTGTGTCCATGATATTTTCATCGCGATGGCAGCAACAACGATGACAACATTTGTAGCGATGATATTTGTAGCAGCTACGTTTGCAAAGACAATATTTGCGGTGAACAATGCCGTAATGATATTTGTGGTTACAATGTTTGTAGTCACAATATTTTCAACGACAACATTTGTTGTAGTGGTAATCGCAGCTACTTTGTTTGAGTAACGACATGGACATTTACAGTGACAATACATATAGTGATTACAATTGTGGCCATGGTATTTTCATCGCGATGGTATCAACAATATTGACAACATTTGTGGCGATGATATTTGAAGCAGCTACGCTTGCAATGACAATATTTGCGGTGACAACTGCCGCAATGATATTTGTGGTTACAATGTTTATAGTCACAATATCTCCAACGACAACATTTGTTGTAGTGGTAATTCTAGCAACTTTGTTTGAGTAACGACATGGACATTTACAGTGACAATACATAGAGTGATTACAATTGTGGCCATGGTATTTTCATCGCGATGGTATCAACAATGTTGACAACATTTGTAGCAATGATATTTGTAGCAGCTATGTTTGCAATGACAATATTTGCGGTGACAACTGCCGCAATGATATTTGTGGTTACAATGTTTGTAGTCACAATATTTCCAACGACAACATTTGTTGTATTGGTAATTACAGCAACTTTGTTTGAGAAACGACATGTACATTTATAGTGACAATACATAGAGTGATTACAATTGTGGCCATGATATTTTCATCGCGATGGCATCAACAATGTTAACAACATTTGTAGCAATGATATTTGAAGCAGCTATGCTTGCTAAGACAATATTTGTGGTGACAACTGCCGCAATGATATTTGTGGTTACAATGTTTGTAGTTACACTATTTCCAACGACAACAGTTGTTGTAGTGGTAATTGTAGCAACTTTTTTTGAGTAACGACATGAATATTTACAGTGACAATACATAGAGTGATCACAATTGTGGCCATGATATTTTCATCTCGATGGCATCAACAATGTTGACAACATTTGTAGCGATGATATTTGTAGCAGCTATGTTTCAAAAACAATATTTGCGGTGACAACTGCCTCAATGATATTTGTGGTTACAATGTTTGTTGTCACAATTTTTGCAACGACAACATTTGTTGTAGTGGTAATTCCAGCAACTTTCTTTGAGTAACGACACAGACATTTACAGTGACAATACATAGAGTGATTACAATTGTGGCCATGGTATTTTCATCACGATGGTATCAACAATGTTGACAACATTTGTGGCAATGATATTTGAAGCAGCTATGTTTGCAATGACAATATTTACGGTGACAACTGCCGCAATGATATTTGTGGTTACAATGTTTGTAGTCACAATATTTGCAACAACAACATTTGGAGTACTGGTGATTGCATCTACTTTGTTTGAGTAATTACATAGACATTTATGGTGAAAATACATAGAGTGATTACAGTTGTGGCCATGATATTTTCATCGCGATGGCAGCAACAACGTTGACAACATCTGTAGCGATGATATTTGTAGCAGCTATGTTTGTAATGACAATATTTGCGGTGAAAACTGCCGCAATGATATTTGTGGTTACAATGTTTGTAGTCACAATATTTGCAACGACAACATTTGTTGTAGTGATAATTGCAGCAACTTCGTTTGAGTAACAACATGGACATTTACAGTGACAATACATATAGTGATTACAATTGTGGCCATGGTATTTTCATCGCGATGGTATCAACAATGTTGACAACATTTGTAGCAATGATATTTGAAGCAGCTATGTTTGCAATGACAATATTTGCGGTGACAACTGCCGCAATGATATTTGTGGTTACAATGTTTGTAGTCACAATATTTCCAACGACAACATTTGTTGTATTGGTAATTACAGCAACTTTGTTTGAGAAACGACATAGACATTTATACTGACATTACATAAAGTGATTGCAATTGTGGCCATGATATTTTCATCGCGATGGCATCAACAATGTTTACAACATTTGTAGCGATTATTTTTTTAGCAGCTATGTTTGCAATGACAATATTTGCGGTGAAAACTGCAGCAATGATACTTGTGGTTACAATGTTTGTAGTCACAATATTTGCAAACAACATTTGGAGTACTGGTGATTGCATCTACTTTGTTTGAGTAACTACATAGACATTTATAGTGACAATACATAAAGTGATTACAGTTGTGGCCATGATATTTTCATCGCGATGGCAGCAACAACGTTAACAACATCTGTAGCGATGATATTTGTAGCAGCTATGTTTGTAATGACAATATTTGCGGTGAAAACTGCCGCAATGATATTTGTGGTTACAATGTTTGTAGTCACAATATTTGCAACGACAACATTTGTTGTAGTGATAAATGCAGCAACTTCGTTTGAGTAACGACATGGACATTTACAGTGACAATACATAGAGTGATTACAATTGTGGCCATGATATTTTCATCTCGATGGCATCAACAATGTTGACAACATTTGTAGCGATGATATTTGTCGCAGCTATGTTTCAAAGACAATATTTGCGGTGACAACTGGCTCAATGATTTTTGTGGTTACAATGTTTGTAGTCACAATATTTGCAACGACAACATTTGTTGTAGTTGCAATTCCAGCAACTTTCTTTGAGTAACGACATGGACATTTACAGTGACAATACATAGAGTAATTACAATTGTGGCCATGGTATTTTCATCGAGATGGTGTCAACAATGTTGACAACATTTGTAGGAATGATATTTGAAGCAGCTATGTTCGCAATGACAATATTTGCGGTGACAACTGCCGCAATGATATTTGTGGTTACAATGTTTGTAGTCACAATATTTCCAATGACAACATTTGTTGTATTGGTAATTGCAGCAACTTTGTTTGAGAAACGACATAGACATTTATAGTGACAATACATAGAGTGATTACAATTGTGGCCATGATATTTTCATCGCGATGGCATCAACAATGTTGACAACATTTGTAGCGATGATTTTTGTAGCAGCTATGGTTGCAATGACAATATTTGCGGCGAAAACTGCAGCAATGATACTTGTGGTTACAATGTTTGTAGTCACAATATTTGCAACAACAATATTTGGAGTACTGGTGATTGCATCTACTTTGTTTGTGTAACTACATAGACATTTATAGTGACGATACATAGAGTGATTACAATTGTGGCCACGATATTTTCATCGCGATGACATTAACAATGTTGACAACATTTGTAGCGATGATTTTTGTAGCAGCTATGTTTGCAATGACAATATTAGCGGTGAAAACTGCAGCAATGATACTTGTGGTTACAATGTTTGTAGTCACAATATTTGCAACAACTACTTTTTGAGTACTAGTGATTGCATCTACTTTGTTTGAGTAACTACATAGACATTTATAGTGACAATACATAGAGTGATTACAGTTGTGTCCATGATATTTTCATCGCGATGGCAGCAACAACGATGACAACATTTGTAGCGATGATATTTGTAGCAGCTACGTTTGCAAAGACAATATTTGCGGTGAACAATGCCGCAATGATATTTGTGGTTACAATGTTTGTAGTCACAATATTTTCAACGACAACATTTGTTGTAGTGGTAATCGCAGCTACTTTGTTTGAGTAACGACATGGACATTTACAGTGACAATACATAGAGTGATTACAATTGTGGCCATGGTATTTTCATCGCGATGGTATCAACAATGTTGACAACATTTGTAGCGATGATATTTGAAGCAGCTATGCTTGCAATGACAATATTTGCGGTGACAACTGCCGCAATGATATTTGTGGTTACAATGTTTGTAGTCACACTATTTCCAACGACAACATTTGTTGTAGTGGTAATTGCAGCAACTTTTTTTGAGTAACGACATGGATATTTACAGTGACAATACATAGAGTGATTACAATTGTGGCCATGATATTTTCATCTCGATGGCATCAACAATGTTGACAACATTTGTAGCGATGATATTTGTAGCAGCTATGTTTCAATGACAATATTTGCGGTGACAACTGCCTCAATGATATTTGTGGTTACAATGTTTGTAGTCACAATATTTGCAACGACAACATTTGTTGTAGTGGTAATTCCAGCAACTTTCTTTGAGTAACGACATGGACATTTACAGTGACAATACATAGAGTGATTACAATTGTGGCCATGGTATTTTCATCGCGATGGTATCAACAATGTTGACAACATTTGTAGCAATGATATTTGAAGCAGCTATGTTTGCAATGACAATATTTGCGGTGACAACTGCCGCAATGATATTTGTGGTTACAATGTTTGTAGTCACAATATTTCCAACGACAACATTTGTTGTAGTAGTAATTGCAGCAACTTTGTTTGAGAAACGACATAGACATTTATAGTGACATTACATAGAGTGATTGCAATTGTGGCCATGATATTTTCATCGCGATGGCATCAACAATGTTTACAACATTTGTAGCGATGATTTTTGTAGCAGCTATGTTTGCAATGACAATATTTGCGGTGAAAACTGCAGCAATGATACTTGTGGTTACAATGTTTTTTTTTTTTTTTTTTTTTTTTTTTTTTTTTTTTTTTTTTTTTTTTTTTTTTTTTTTGGGGGGGGGGGGGGGGGGGGGGGGGGGGGGGGGGGGGGAAACTGCAGCAATGATACTTGTGGTTACAATGTTTGTAGTCACAATATTTGCAACGACAACATTTGGAGTACTGGTGATTGCATCTACTTTGTTTGAGTAACTACATAGACATTTATAGTGACAATACATAGAGTGATTACAGTTGTGGCCATGATATTTTCATCGCGATGGCAGCAACAACGTTGACAACATCTGTAGCGATGATATTTGTAGCAGCTATGTTTGTAATGACAATATTTGCGGTGACAACTGCCGCAATGATATTTGTGGTTACAATGTTTGTAGTCACAATATTTGCAACGACAACATTTGTTGTAGTGATAATTGCAGCAACTTCGTTTGAGTAACGACATGGACATTTACAGTGACAATACATAGAGTGATTACAATTGTGGCCATGATATTTTCATCTCGATGGCATCAACAATGTTGACAACATTTGTAGCGATGATATTTGTAGCAGCTATGTTTCAATGACAATATTTACGGTGACAACTGCCTCAATGATATTTGTGGTTACAATGTTTGTAGTCACAATATTTGCAACGACAACATTTGTTGTAGTGGTAATTCCAGCAACTTTCTTTGAGTAACGACATGGACATTTACAGTGACAATACATAGAGTGATTACAATTGTGGCCATGGTATTTTCATCGCGATGGTGTCAACAATGTTGACAACATTTGTAGCAATGATATTTGAAGCAGCTATGTTTGCAATGACAATATTTGCGGTGACAACTGCCGCAATGATATTTGTGGTTACAATGTTTGTAGTCACAATATTTCCAATGACAACATTTGTTGTAGTGGTAATTGCAGCAACTTTGTTTGAGAAACGACATAGACATTTATAGTGACAATACATAGAGTGATTACAATTGTGGCCATGATATTTTCATCGCGATGGCATCAACAATGTTGACAACATTTGTAGCGATGATTTTTGTAGCAGCTATGTTTGCAATGACAATATTTGCGGCGAAAACTGCAGCAATGATACTTGTGGTTACAATGTTTGTAGTCACAATATTTGCAACAACAATATTTGGAGTACTGGTGATTGCATCTACTTTGTTTGTGTAACTACATAGACATTTATAGTGACAATACATAGAGTGATTACAATTGTGGCCACGATATTTTCATCGCGATGGCATCAACAATGTTGACAACATTTGTAGCGATGATTTTTGTAGCAGCTATGTTTGCAATGACAATATTTGCGGTGAAAACTGCAGCAATGATACTTGTGGTTACAATGTTTGTAGTCACAATATTTGCAACAACAACTTTTTGAGTACTGGTGATTGCATCTACTTTGTTTGAGTAACTACATAGACATTTATAGTGACAATACATAGAGTGATTACAGTTGTGTCCATGATATTTTCATCGCGATGGCAGCAACAACGATGACAACATTTGTAGCGATGATATTTGTAGCAGCTATGTTTGCAAAGACAATATTTGCGGTGAACAATGCCGCAATGATATTTGTGGTTACAATGTTTGTAGTCACAATATTTTCAACGACAACATTTGTTGTAGTGGTAATCGCAGCTACTTTGTTTGAGTAACGACATGGACATTTACAGTGACAATACATAGAGTGATTACAATTGTGGCCATGGTATTTTCATCGCGATGGTATCAACAATGTTGACAACATTTGTAGCGATGATATTTGAAGCAGCTATGCTTGCAATGACAATATTTGCGGTGACAACTGCCGCAATGATATTTGTGGTTACAATGTTTGTAGTCACACTATTTCCAACGACAACATTTGTTGTAGTGGTAATTGCAGCAACTTTTTTTGAGTAACGACATGGATATTTACAGTGACAATACATAGAGTGATTACAATTGTGGCCATGATATTTTCATCTCGATGGCATCAACAATGTTGACAACATTTGTAGCGATGATATTTGTAGCAGCTATGTTTCAATGACAATATTTGCGGTGACAACTGCCTCAATGATATTTGTGGTTACAATGTTTGTAGTCACAATATTTGCAACGACAACATTTGTTGTAGTGGTAATTCCAGCAACTTTCTTTGAGTAACGACATGGACATTTACAGTGACAATACATAGAGTGATTACAATTGTGGCCATGGTATTTTCATCGCGATGGTATCAACAATGTTGACAACATTTGTAGCAATGATATTTGAAGCAGCTATGTTTGCAATGACAATATTTGCAGTGACAACTGCCGCAATGGTATTTGTGTTTACAATGTTTGTAGTCACAATATTTCCAACGACAACATTTGTTGTAGTAGTAATTGCAGCAACTTTGTTTGAGAAACGACATAGACATTTATAGTGACATTACATAAAGTGATTGCAATTGTGGCCATGATATTTTCATCGCGATGGCATCAACAATGTTTACAACATTTGTAGCGATTATTTTTGTAGCAGCTATGTTTGCAATGAAAATATTTGCGGTGAAAACTGCAGCAATGATACTTGTGGTTACAATGTTTGTAGTCACAATAATTGCAACAACAACATTTGGAGTACTCATGATTGCATGTACTTTTTTTGCGTAACTACATAGACATTTATAGTGACAATACATAGAGTGATTACAGTTGTGGCCATGATATTTTCATCGCGATGGCAGCAACAACGTTGACAACATCTGTAGCGATGATATTTGTAGCAGCTATGTTTGTAATGATAATATTTGCGGTGAAAACTGCCACAATGATATTTGTGGTTACAATGTTTGTAGTCACAATATTTGCAACGACAACATTTGTTGTAGTGATAACTGCAGCATCTTCGTTTGAGTAACGACATGGACATTTACAGTGACAATACATAGAGTGATTACAATTGTGGCCATGATATTTTCATCTCGATGGCATCAACAATGTTGACAACATTTGTAGCGATGATATTTGTCGCAGCTATGTTTCAAAGACAATATTTGCGGTGACAATTGCCTCAATGATATTTGTGGTTACAATGTTTGTAGTCACAATATTTGCAACGACAACATTTGTTGTAGTGGTAATTCTAGCAACTTTCTTTGAGTAACGACATGGACATTTACAGTGACAATACATAGAGTGATTACAATTGTGGCCCTGGTATTTTCATCGAGATGGTGTCAACAATGTTGACAACATTTGTAGCCATGATATTTGAAGCAGCTATGTTTGCAATGACAATATTTGCGGTGACAACTGCCGCAATGATATTTGTGGTTACAATGTTTGTAGTCACAAAATTTCCAATGACAACATTTGTTGTAGTGGTAATTGCAGCAACTTTGTTTGAGAAACGACATAGACATTTATAGTGACAATACATAGAGTGATTACAATTGTGGCCACGATATTTTCATCGCGATGGCATCAACAATGTTGGCAACATTTGTAGCGATGATTTTTGTAGCAGCTATGTTTGCAATGACAATATTTGCGGCGAAAACTGCAGCAATCATACTTGTGGTTACAATGTTTGTTGTCACAATATTTGCAACAACAACTTTTAGAGTACTGGTGATTGCATCTACTTTGTTTGAGTAACTACATAGACATTAATAGTGACAATACATAGAGTGATTACAGTTGTGTCCATGATATTTTCATCGCGATGGCAGCAACAACGATGACCACATTTGTAGCGATGATATTTGTAGCAGCTATGTTTGCAAAGACAATATTTGCGGTGAACAATGTCGCAATGATATTTGTGGTTACAATGTTTGTAGTCATAATATTTTCAACGACAACATTTGTTGTAGTGGTAATCGCAGCTACTTTGTTTGAGTAACGACATGGACATTTACAGTGACAATACATAGAGTGATTACAATTGTGGCCATGATATTTTCATCTCGATGGCATCAACAATGTTGACAACATTTGTAGCGATGATATTTGAAGCAGCTATGCTCGCAATGACAATATTTGCGGTGACAACTGCCGCAATGATATTTGTGGTTACAATGTTTGTAGTCACAATATTTCAACGACAACATTTGTTGTAGTGGTAATCGCAGCTACTTTGTTTGAGTAACGACATGGACATTTACAGTGACAATACATAGAGTGATTACAATTGTGGCCATGATATTTTCATCTCGATGGCATCAACAATGTTGACAACATTTGTAGCATGATATTTGTAGCAGCTATGTTTGCAAGACAATATTTGCGGTGAAACTGCGCAATGATATTTGTGGTTACAATGTTTGTAGTCACAATATTTCAACAAGACAACATTTGGATATGGTATTGCACACTTTGTTTGAGTAACACATAGACATTTATAGTGACAAATACATAGAGTGATTACATTTGGCCATGATATTTTCATCGCGATGGCACAACAATGTTGACAACATCTGTAGCGTATGATATTTTGTAGCAGCTATGTTTGAAACAATATTTGCGGTGACAACTGCCGCAATGATATTTGTGGTTACAATGATTTGTAGCACAATATTTGCAACGACAACATTTGTTGTAGTGATAATTGCAGCAACTTCGTTTGAGTAACGACATGGACTTTTACAGTGACAATACATAGAGTGATTACAATTGTGGCCATGATATTTTCATCTCGATGGCATCAACAATGTTGACAACATTTGTAGCGATGATATTTGTCGCAGCTATGTTTCAAAGACAATATTTGCAGTGACAACTGCCTCAATGATATTTGTGGTTACAATGTTTGTAGTCACAATATTTGCAACGACAACATTTGTTGTAGTGGTAATTCCAGCAACTTTCTTTGAGTAACGACATGGACATTTACAGTAACAATACATAGAGTGATTACAATTGTGGCCATGGTATTTTCATCGCGATGGTATCAACAATGTTGACAACATTTGTAGCGATGATATTTGAAGCAGCTATGCTCGCAATGACAATATTTGCGGTGACAACTGCCGCAATGATATTTGTGGTTACAATGTTTGTAGTCACAATATTTTCAACGACAACATTTGTTGTAGTGGTAATCGCAGCTACTTTGTTTGAGTAACGACATGGACATTTACAGTGACAATACATAGAGTGATTACAATTGTGGCCATGATATTTTCATCTCGATGGCATCAACATTGTTGACAACATTTGTAGCGATGATATTTGAAGCAGCTATGATTGCAAGACAATATTTGCGGTGACAAACTGCCGCAATGATATTTGTGGTTACAATGTTTGTAGTCACAATATTTGCAACAACAACATTTGGAGTACTGGTGATTGCATCTACTTTGTTTGAGTAACTACATAGACATTTATAGTGAAAATACATAGAGTGATTACAGTTATGGCCATGATATTTTCATCGCGATGGCAGCAACAACGTTGACAACATCTGTAGCGTTGATATTTGTAGCAGCTATGTTTGTAACAACAATATTTGCGGTGACAACTGCCGCAATGATATTTGTGGTTACAATGATTGTAGCCACAT
>JBBMOL010001871.1:0-31335 GCA_037954665.1 Laguncularia racemosa
AACATCCGGCAAAAAACCTCCAACTTTAATGTTTTTTTTAAGGGAAACCCCCAAACAAAGTAGAAAAGTTCGTTTACACCTCATTTGACCACAGCTGGGTGACAAGTATAGAAACAATAACTTAGTTCCAACTTAGCCCAAAAGGGTTTTCCCAAAAAGTAGCTAAAGAACTTAGACTCTACCCGATCGATTTTTTTTCTGGGCATCCCAAAGAATCTCACAACTCCCTAATAACAAAAAGCAAATTCAAGCATCATTTGTTTTGTGACAAAATAAAATTCCATCTTGAGAATCATCCACGACTACAAAAAAGAATCTCGACCATTCTAGACCTGGGTAATCCAACACAAAATCTAGGAAATATCTACCCAAGCTCATAGGAATGGGAAAGTGAGGTATAAAGCTCATGAGGTTACCTAGTTTTGCTTGCTTACAGGGTAACACGTCAAAAATCCTCTAACATCTCGTTTCATGAAGGGGCCAATAGAAGGTTCCTGAAATACTTTTAAGGTTTTAGTTACTCCAAAATGTCCCATTAAACCCCTCCATGAGACTCCCCATTAGAAATTTCTCTTAAAGAAAAAATTTGGGAAGCATATTTTTACTCTCCTTAAACAAGAATCCTCATGTTTAAAAAATTTACCATACCACTCTTCCACACTGATTACCCTCACAAAAAACTCGATCATAGCATAAATTTCCTTAATTGCTCAAAACCAAGCAGTCTAGAACAAGAGTAGAGAAAAAGAGCATCCCTTTCTAGAAAGGCATCAGCAACGACATCCTTACCTTGTTTTAAAAAGAAATAGGAAATGTTCGATGAACTCCCCCCAACAGCATTTTTTTTTTTACTTATGTTGTCCCTTCAAGTACTCTAAGGTTTCAGGTCAGGGGTGGATCACGAACTTTTTTGGCCAAAGTAGTGTTGCCAACCCTCCAGGCTCGAACCAAATGCTATAACCCTTGCCATAAGTGGGCAGTTAAAGGGTTGCCCCCTTACTTCTCGCTAAAGAATGGCAATTGGTCTTCTCTTTTCATGATACTGCTCCAATACCAAATCCTGAAGCATCACACCAATTCAAACGTTTTAGAAAATTAGGTAAAGCAAAAATGGCGCCTAGTCAGCTTTTTTTTTAAGGGCTGAAAGGTTTCTTTTGTTGCTCCCCCATCAAACCCCCATTTTCTTCTTTTTCCCTTTAAGAAGTGGTCACAATGGGTTAAATCCCACAAACCCCTTAAAAACTCCTAGTCCATGGAAACTCCACACATTACTTACTTAAAGTTGGACTGGGCCATTTTTGGGATGAAACAATCTTTTTTTCATCAACCTTTTTCCCTTTGTACACTAACAAAAAACCCAAAAAACCAAGTTTTCCTGTGAAAAAAAGTGCACTTCTTGAGGTTAGCATATAATTGCTCCTTTCGAAGCATTTCTAAAACACCCCCAAATGAGAAAATGGTCCTCCAAACTTTTGCTGTAAATGAGGAATCATCAAAAAAGACAACCAAAATTTTTCCAATAAAAGTCCTAAAAACATGGTTCATAATCTCATAAAAGTCTAGCTGCGTTAGTTAAACCAAAAGGGCATTACTAACCACCATACAATCCAATTTTTGTTTTAAAATCGGTTTTCCTTTTCATCACCTTCTTCTTCAATTTTTAGTGATATCCCTTTTTCAATAATTTTTTTGGGAAAAGACATTAGACCCATTTAACTCATCAACATGTCATCAAAAGCGAGGAATGGATGACGAACTTTACCTGATGTTTTAGGTGCGGCAGTCAACACAATTTCCATGACCCATCCTTTTTTGGGCACCAAAATCAAGGCACGCACTGGGCCCATGCCTCTCACGTACCCCTTCTCCTTAATTCGACCTGCCTTTAAGTTCCTTTTTCTCCTCGGTTTTCTCATATAACGGTTTATTTGGATTCGTCTTCGGGTACAAGGTCAAACGGTGCTCAATACCACGAATAGGAGAAACCTTTGGAATCTCCTCAGGGAAGGCATCTTCAAATCCCGCATAATAAATATAACCACACTTAAAGTTAAAAAATTTTTTTAGTATTTAAACAATTTCCTTAAAAACCAGCAACAACAAGGGTTTCTTCATCACTAACGCTCTCCTCACTACACTCGCTCTTGCCACACAACCTCCTTTTAAGGCTGCCTCTCCTTTTCACTCACCACTAAATTTATCCCCCTTTAACTTGGTCTCTCACACTCTTTCCACCTTTCCCCTTTTTTCTTTTTTACGACTTTTGTGTTCCTTTTCTTTCTCGCTATCTTTGCTCTCTCACTCTCCCTCTGTTTTTTTCATCACCTAATTTTGCAAAAAACGTTGTAGCTGAAACTGATCCTCATACACCTATTTTGGTGTTAAAGGTTAAGATTTAAAACTTTTTTCCCCCAGTGACAACGTATATTTTTTTAGAAAAGCCATCATAAAACCTTCCCATCAAAATCCATGGCCTCCCCAACAACACAAAGACACGCCCCTCGGCACTACATCGATAACACCTCATCCCATACCTACCAATGCGAAAAGCAAACAAAAGGCTAGCTTACCACCTCAGTCTCGCCACTAACATTCATCACTGCAACTAAAGGGCTAGGGTGTTAGTATCTTTAGCCCGCCTCTCGACAATAAAAATACCCCCAGTTATGCAACCCCTCCATCAATGATTTAAAATTTCAAATATGACACCTAATAACATCAGTATGAAGATATTCTCCTTTGCACCTCCCTTTTCCCTTCCCTTTACCCCACTCAAACTCACTTCACAAATACCCCCTAATTCCCTACTGTAGGCCCTCTCATCACTACATCATCAATGAAGCATACATCTTTTTCACTACCCCCTCATTTTCATACTCCCATCACAGCAGAATCAACCCACCTATTTGGACATTGACTAGCAAATGGCCCCTACCTTAGCATTTAAAAAATCAATTCCGATTTCTAGGGGTAGAAGAATCGGTTTTTCCTTGGGTTACCAGGAGTAGAACCCGCTTTTTCCTCTGCCTCCTTTTTTGGTTTGGTAGGTAAAGGCTTTTCTTCCCCCTTTTTCCATTGGTTATCTTCCCGGGGGGGAACCACACCCTATTGAAAAACGTGCTCACTAAATTCCCCCTTGTTTTTCTCAACTTTATACCCATATGAACATATTTTCCCAAATTCTAAAAAAAGCTGAAATTTTCCACGACTTTTAAATTTTCTCTATTCAATCCAGCAAGAAACCTTCCCATGGTACCCTCTCTATCCTCCTCTACATTCGCCCTAATCATAGAACTTTTCATCTCCTTAAAATTCATCCACACTTGGGCTTCCCCTGCCAAGAGTTTTGCAATTTTTTTGTGTAATTCACATAGTAAAACCAGGAAACAAACCGTTTCTTCATCACCCTCTTCATCTCTTCCCACACCAATAGGGGGTACGCCATTCCTTCTTCTTTCAACTTTAGTTGATCCCCCCACACTAGGCGTAATCCGAAAATTCAATAGCAGCAAGTTTCACTTTTTTTCTCCCACTAAGTTGTGACAATCAAACACCATCCCACCTCTTCCCCCACTCTATTACCCCTCGGGATCATTCTTCCCTTGAAAAGGAGGAATTTCATCTTTATACTACCAATTGATTATCCTCCTATTCCTATCTCCTCTATCTTCCCAACCCCTATTCCTCTATTCCTACCACAAAACCCTATAACCCCAACAGAAGGTTCATCAAATTCTTTATCAAACATTTCATCCCACCCCCCTTGCATTTTCCAAAACAAATCCCCCTTTTAACCCCCCTTGGAAATTTTTAGATTGCTCTAGTCTTTGTTCCATTTCTCATGAATTTGTTCCATGCCCTCCAAAAACATCCTCTTCATCTCACCCCTCACACCTCAAAAACTACCTAGCATCAAAACCCTTTCCCCCTCTCACTTTCAGGGGAAAATTTTCCTCGACATAGTTCCTAGAAAAAGATTAGTACAACACAAAAATATATAATTAACCTCAGAAACACTCCCCCACTGTTTTGCTCCAAGGAGATATCAACAGCCTCGTTTATTCTCACAACAATAAAGTACAATTTTACCAATTCCTCTTCTCAATTCTCTCCAAACAACCCAAAATACACCAATTTCCCTTTTGTAGAATTTAAAAAAACCTGGGCTTGAAAATTTTCCTCTTTTTCTTTTCCCATTTTTTTTTTGTTGCCTTTGTTTTTTGCTCTTTAACACGTTCGCTTTTTTTTTTGTAAAAAACTTTAATAGTAGGACTACACTTTCAATAACAATTTAAAACTATGAAATTGAGTACGAACAATTGATAAACATTGGAGTTAGGGGTTTTATGTTACCTTCCTCAAACCGAAATATTTTTAAAAAAACCCAGCTCTCATACCAAACTGATACGAACCACGCCAACGTGTGATGAAACCCAATACCAATACATTCGGAACTGCTACCAAGATGCCAAACAATCAAGAGGAAACCGCGACCCGTTGCCTATAAGTGAGGCAAGAACCTTGGTATATTATGTAGACGCCCACAATCAGGATGAAAGACCGATTGATAAGTCGAGATGAACGCTAACGGAAGAAAATCTGATAATTCTAGAGTAGTTCTTTAAAGAACCAAGAGAGGAATTCTCTCAAAAGTGTTTTCAAACTTGTATGTTGTATATCCTATGTTCTAAACCCTAGGAGCTTTATATTAGGGTTTACAATTCATAACAATAAAGGCCCAAAACGACATAACATCATTAAGTTGTGGAAAAATAACAAAACAGAGACTTAAAGGCCGACGGCGTTGGAATGAAGGCCGGCGGCATTGGATTGAAGGCCGGCGGCGTTAGGCTGGTGTAGAGCATATACACGGCCGGGCCTTTCTAGATGTGTATGTTTCTGTAGATATTCTTGACACCATACACAGCCGTGCCTTTGAACCATGTATACGACTGTGTATGATTCTATGTAACCTCCAGACTCACTATACAGTCGTGCCTGTAAAGACAACGCCCTCTTCAACCCGTATTCGTTATGACTTGTACAAGAGCAAGGACATTCTCATAGTTGTTCAAATCCATTCCAACTTCATGATTGCTCCAATCCTTTCCGGCTTCATGGACATCCTTTATCACCCGTTAAGTGCTTCCTTGAATCGTTTTGCTCGAGTTCTTGTGATTGGTCCAGGTGGCACTTCAAGAGGATCCAAATTCCATCTTCTGGCTTAGCTCCCATCATGGCTCTCATCAAATAGACCTCTTACCACTTTGATAGTGCATGGAGAGGGCATTTCCAATATGGCCTTTACTTTGTCAGGGTCAATTTTAATACCTTCTTGGCTTACGATAAACCCTAACAGTTTGCTAGTTGTGACCTCAAAAGTACATTTTTTAGAGTTTAACTTCAGCTGAAACTTTCCTCAATCGCTTGAAATAATTTTCTTAAGATGACCGCGTGGCTTTCTTCTCTTTTAGATTTAGCTATCATATCTTCGACATATATTTCGACTTCTCGATGCATCATGCCCATGAAGTATCATAACCGGGGCTCTTTGGGTACATAGTCCCCAGAAATTCTTAAGCCGAAGGCATAACTTTGTAAATAGAAAGTTCCCCATGTTGTGATAAAGGTTTTTTTGGGTCTTATCTTCTTCCGCCACTTTTATCTGGTTATATCCTGAGAAACCATCCATAAATGAGAAAGAGTTCCTGTGGCATTATCTACTAAGACATCTACGTGAGGTAGAGGAAAGTTGTCTTTGGGCAGGGTGGTTCAGATTTTGGAAGTCTATGCATACTAAATACTTTCCCATTCACTTTGGAACAAGGATTATGTTTGCTACCCATTTTGGAAATAGTCTGATACCTGAATGAACCCAAACTTCTAATAGCTTCTTGACTTCCTCTTTCATCTTTAATAAGATGTCAAGCCTAAATCTTCTCAATTTTTGTTTTTTAGGTTTGACATCTTCTCTTGTGGGTAGCTTGTGAACTACTATTTGATGAGAACCATGATGGGAGCTAAGCCAAAAGATGGAACAGGATCTTCTTGAAGTGCCCCTAGACCATCACAAGAACTCGAGCGAAACGATTAAAGGAAGTACTTAAGGGGTTGATAAAGGATGTCCATGAAGTGGGAAAGGATTAGAGCAATCATGAAGTTGGAAAGGATTAAACAACCATGGGAATGCCTTGCTCTTGTAAAAGTCATAATGGATATGGGTTGAAGGGGCGTGTCTTTAAAAGGGCACGACCGTGTAGGAGTCTGGGGGTTTTACACAGAATCATACACGGTCGTATACACAGTTCAAAGGCACGCCGTGTATGTACAAGAATTTCCCACAGAAAGATACACGACTAGAATATAACGGTCGTGTATGTTGTCAAGATTTCACAGAAAAAATACACGACTAGAAGAAACACGTCGTGTACATTGTCAAGATTTCCACAGAAAGATACACGACTAGAAGTACAGGGTTCATGTACATCCCCCAACGCCGATCGTGTAATATGCTTACGCCGGCTCCAATCCGCCGGCCTTTAAGTCCCTGTTTTTTTATTTTTTTGCAACTTAAGATGTTATGTCATTTTGTGCCTTTATTGTTACGAATTGTAAACCCTACTATAAAGGCTCCTAGGTTTAAAATAGATAGAATATAGAACAAACAACAATAAAGTTTGAAAAAACACTTTTGAGAGAATTCCTCCCTTGGTTCTTTAAAGAACTAATCTAAACTTATCGGATTTTTCTTCCGTGGCGTTCACCCTGACTTACAATCGGTCTTTCATCCCGATTGTGGCATCTTCATATTATACCAAGGTTCTTATCTCATTTATAGACAACCATCGCGATTTCCACTTGAGTGGTTTGGCATCTTAGGAAGCGAATTCCGAACGTATTGGTATTGGGTTTCGTCACATGTAGGCGTGGTTCGATCAGTTAGGAATCCGAACAAACAAATTTCATATCAGTTTGGTATTAAAGCCTAGGTTGTTAAACCATCATTCGGTTTGAGGAAGGTAATATCAAAACCCTAACTCCAACGTTCATATCAAATTGTTCGTAAATCAATTTCATAGTGTTAATTGTCTATTGAAAGTGTAGTGCCTTCTATTCAATTTGGTTAAAAAAAGAAAAAGAAAAGGGAACGTTTATCAAGAGCAGCAAACAAAGGTTTACAAAAAAATAATCTGAAAAAGAAAAAGAGGGAAAAAATTTTGAGCCTTAGATTTTTTTTGAATTCTACGGAAGGGAATTGGTGTAGTTTGGGTTAGTTTTCCCAAAAGAATTGAGAAGAGGAATTGGTGAGTTGATATCATCATTTCTTGTGAGAATACACGAGTGACTGTGTGAATCATCCTTTGAGCAAAACACTAAGGGGGTGTATCGTGAGGCTTAATCATATATATTTGTGTTAGTACTAAACTTTTCTGCAGGAACAGTCGAGGCAACATTCTCTGAAGGTGAGAGGGGAAGGTTTGATGCTAGGTTAGTGATTGAGGCGTTGAGGGGTGAGATGAAGAGAATGTTTCAGGGGGGCATGGAATAAATTTCATGAGACGGTAGAATAAAGACTAGAGCAATCTAAAAACGTCTTCCAAGGGCGTAAGGGGAGAGTTGTTCTAGGGGAGTACAAAGAGTGGAGATGAAATCTCTGATGATGAATTTGTTGAACTTTCTAACTAGGAGTTATAGAGGTTATAGTTTGGGAGGGAAAAGAGGAACTAGGGATTTTGGGGAAAATAGAGGAGATAGGAATAGAGAGGTAATCAACTGAGTAAATATAAAGATGAAGATTCCTCCTTACCCAAGGGAAGAATGATCCCGCGTCATACTTAAAGTGGGAGAAAAAGGTAGAGATGGTGTTTGATTGTCACAACTATAGTGGGAGAAAGAAAGTGAAACTTGCTGCCATTGAATTTTTGGATTATGCCATAGTATGGTGGGGTTAACTAAAAGTTAAATCGAATAAGGAATGGCGAACCACCTATTGAGTCATGGGAAAGAGATTTAAGAGGGTATTTAAGAATCAGTTTGGCCTACGATTACTATCGTGATTTTCACAACAAATTGCAAACTCTTAAGCAGGAAGCCAAAGTGTGGATGAGTATTTCAAGGAGATGGAAGTTACTACATTAAGGCGAATGTAGAGGAGGATTGAGAGGCACTATGGTTAGGTTTCTTGCTGGATTGAATAGAGAAATTCAAAACGTCGTGGAATTGTAGCATTATGTAGAATTGGAAGATATGGTTCAAAATGGGTATAAAGGTTGAGAACCAACACAAGAGGAAAGTAGTAGTAAATACACGGTTTCAACAGGGGGCTGGTTCATCCGCCTGGAAGACTAACCAATGGAAGAAGGAAGAAAAGCCTTTTCCCACCAAACCAAAAAGAGAGCAGAGGCAAGCGGGTTCTAAATCTTGGGAACCAAGGAAACCTGACTCTTCTACTCCTAAAAAATCGTGACATTAGATGTTTTAAATGCCAAGGTAGAAGCCATATTGCTAGTCAATGTCGAATAGGCGTGTTATGATTTTGCGTGATGATGGTGAGTATGAGACTGAGGGGGATAGTGAAGAGGATGATATGCCTCCATTAGAGGATGTTAGTGATGTGGGAGCCTGAGTAGGGAAGTTAGTGGCAGTAGTGAAGTGTGCTTTGAATGTGCAGGTGAAGGAAGAATGGAAGTGCAACGAGAGAATATCTTTCATACTAGATGTTATCTAGGTGATCATATTTGTAGAATTTTGATCATTGAAGGAGGAAGTTGCACTAATGTGGTGAGTAATTTATTGTCGAGAGGCTGGGACTCAAGACGACTAAACACCCTAGTCCATATAAATTGCAGTGGCTGAATGATAGTGGCGAGACTAAGGTGAGTAAGCAAACCTTGATTGCTTTCGCATCGGTAGGTATGAGGATGAGGTGTTATGCGATGTAGTGCCAATGCAAGCGTGTCCAGTGTTGTTGGGGAGGCCATGGCAAATTGATAGGAAGGTTGTTCATGATGGCTTTTCTAACAAGTGTACGCTTGTTCACTAAGGGAAAAGCTTAATCTTAAACCTTTAACACTAAACAGGTGTATGAGGATCAGTTGCAGCTACAACAGTCTTTTGCAAAATATAAGGTGAGTGAAAAACAGAGGGAGTGTGAGAGAGCAAAAGACAGCGAGAAAGAAAAGGAACACAAAAGTCTAATATCAAAAGGAGAAAGAGGAGGAAGGCTAGAAAGAGTGTGAGAGACCAAGTTGAAGGGGATCAACTTTGGTGGTGAGTGAAAAGGAGAGTGTTGCCTTGCAAAAGGAGAGTTATGTGGCAAGAGCGAGTGTAGTGTGGAGAGCGTAGTTGATGAAGCAACCTATGTTGCTGCTGGTTTTTAAGGAAACTTGTTTGAATACTAACGAACTATTTAACTCTTTGCCTAGTGTGGTTGTGTCTATTGTGCAGGACTTTGAAGATGTCTTCCCTGAGGAGATTCCAAAGGGATTACCACCTACTTTGGGTATTGAGCACCAGATTGACTTAGTACCCGGAGCATCAATTCCAAACAAACTGGCTTATATAGGAGCAACCTAAGAGGAGACAAAGGAACTCCAAAGGCAGGTCAATGAATTAATGAAGAAGGGGTACGTGAGAGAAAGCATGAGCCCATGTGCAGTGCCTGTGATTTTGGTGCCTAAGAAGGATGGGTCATGGAGATGTGTGTTGGCTGCCACGCCATCAACAACATCACGGTAAAGTATCGTCATCCCATTCCTCGCTTAGATGACTTATTAGATGGGTTTTTATGGGTTTTAGTGTCTTTCCCTGATGAGCCCTTGGTAATATTCCTGGATTTGTGTTAGGATTACCCAGGTCTAAACATAGCCCAGATTCATTTTTGTAGTCGTGGATAGATTCTCTAAAATTGCACATTTCATTCCTTCTCACAAAACAGATGATCTTGTAATATTGCTAATTTGTTCTTTATGGAAGTTGTGAGATTAAAGGTATGCCTAGAACAATCGTATCGGATAGAGATGCTAAGTTTCTAGAGCTACTTCTGGAAGACATTGGGGGCTAAGTTATGAACTAAGTGTTGTTTTCTACTACTTGTCATCCACAGACTGAGGGTCAAACTGAGGTAGTAAATCGAACTTTATCTACTCTATTGAGGGTTGTCATTAAAAAGAACATTAAAAGTTGGGAGGATTGTTTTGCCCCATGTTGAATTTGCCTATAATCGCACAATGTAATTCTGCTAATCTAGAACTTATCGGATTTTTCTTCCGTAGCGTTCATCTCGACTTATCAATCTGTATTTCACCCCGATTGTGGCGTCTTCAAATTATAACAAGGTTCTTGTCTCGCTTATAGACAACGGGTCACGGTTTCCACTTGAGTGTGTTTGGCATCTTAGGTAGCGAATTCCGAACGTATTGGTATTAGGTTTCGTCACACGTTGGCGGGGTTTTTCGATCAAGTAGGAATCCGACAAACCGATTCGAAATCACTATTGATTGATCGATTCTTAGCATGTTGCCAAAACAACCATGTGAATACATCTGCATATTCAATCAATAGCTCTGTTACCTCGCGCTTTTGCTCGCTACTCAAGTTAGCCCCAAATTTTAAGGTTTTTGGGCTCTTCTTTGGTTCCTAATTAACTGCCTCCATTGGCTCGTCAATCTAGATTTTACCTTGTTTGTGTTTTTGCCAAATTTCTTGTATCGCTTCGTGGTTAATAATATCGCTTCCAACGGTTTGACCCACAATATTGGAAACGATATCAATTTTTTCATTACTTACTTGCGTGAAATGTCCCTAACGTTCGATAATATTGAATCTATGGGGAAAGTGAGGCGAGTGTGTAATAAGAAAAGAAACAACCTGCAATTTTATTGGTATTTATTGAAGAGTTTAAACAATAATGAAAATGATAACCACAACGAAATTTGTTCGTGATTGTTTCCAATTCTCTAGCTGACTTAGTGCTATTCAAAAAATAAGAAAACCAGTTATTAAGAGTTAGATGTTGACTGGATGCTTGAGAGGCTAAGCCTTCATCACTTGTATCAGCTTGGATTATTCCCAACTCTTGAGTTTATAGCCAACCGCGAAAAATTTTGTGAAAGGGGTGGAAAATGCATCTGGGCATCATTCAGCTTCTCTGTCCTTCTGCCTCTAACACATCTAGCTAGAGCTTCTTCTTTTAAGGGAGGAATGTAAACCCAATCCAAATGTCCCTTACTGCCCCTCTTTGAACTGATCTCCTCTTTTCTTTTTTACCATGCCTACTTCAACAAACATTTAGAGCCCCAAATCCTGAGGGGCCATCTTCCTCGATGTAGGGTATAGTTGTTTCCTTATAGATGGCATAGTCCTGTTCAACCCCAACACGGTGATTATCTAACCAATTTGTTAAGAACTTGACCATCTGGGGAGACTCAAGGGTATGGTTCCCACAGTATGTACCATGGCCTTTTGATAGGGAAACAAAAACTGACAAAACCTATCATTAGGGCAAGAACCAAAAAAATTTCAAATCTTGTAATGAGGGCCCATTTGAGCAAATCGACCCAAGAATTATTTATCTACTAACTCTTTTTTCTTATTTATGTATTGTATATTCTAACAGGAACACTTATCAAAGCTTTACAGGGCGATGAACAAACTCACTAAACCAGCTTGTGGGTTATCTATAACCGACCCCTAAACCAGTGATGATTGAGCCTACAAATCCTATTGAAGAATTAGCATTTGAAGACTATTTTACTTATAATTTATTTTCTTTAGACTATTTATTTTTGTAACTTTTTGGGACACTTTTCATTTTCTTGTAATTACATTTTTAGGACTAGCCACCCTAAAAGTAGCATAGTTGTAAATTTTGTGAACTTTTTTAACCTTAAAGGGAAGCAAGTATAAATACTTGCTTAAGTAGGGTTTTTAGGGGAGAGTTTTTCAGAATAGAACTTCACATTTTTCGTGAGAGGGTTCGGGTTTATTCCTAATTCAATTTCTCTTATCAATTTCAAATCCCAATTTTAGGTGTAGTGAATGGCAACAAGGTTAATTTGTGAGTAATATCAAATTTACTTTGTTTCAAATTTCCTTTCTTTTCTAGTGAGTAGTATCTAGGGTTAATTTGGATGTTTAATTGACCAAATTTGACTGCATTTGTAATCAAATTCTTTTGCTACAATTGATTGGTTTTAGCCTTGATGTGCCTAAAACCAAAATTAAGCACATCAAAACTAATTTGAAAGAAAATTTGACAAGGCCAATCAAATAGTTCAACAATTACACAATTCCTCAATATTTATAAACCAATTTCCACAACAAAGGGTGTGTCAAGAAGAATCCATGTATGATGATGCTCTGATACCAAAACATGATGTGCCTAAAAAGGGATTAATCACAATAAAAAAAATCCAAATATAAACCTCAAAAGACAAGAATAAATTCAGTTTAAAGGAAAGACAAATTGCATGACCCCTAATTGATGGAAGATGAACCAAATGATGACATCAAGGAGATGAATTCCACAAAGATGATATTCTCAATTGAATCAATAACCAACTTAAGTTCCAAGAGAATTTCAATCAACAAAACACAAATTAAAGTTGTGACCCTCCTCACAACAAAGAAAATTCCACACCACAAGTGTAGTGATAACTTAATGGTAGTAAGAAGTGGTAAAAACTAATCAATTAGGCAATACTAATTTGATTACAAATGCAATCAAAATCTGACCAAGAAGACTTCAATCCAATCCTAGATATGACTCACTAGAGATGAAAGAAACACAATAATAAGAAAATTGATATAACTCACAATTTCCCTTTATTGCACTCGCCACAATTCTAATTCTTGGGATTGAAATTGATAAGAGAAATTGAACTAGGAAGAACCCTAATTCTCTCACATAAAGTATATGTCTAATTCTAAAAAATGGCATTCTCAAAACCTTACTTAAGCAAGTATTTATACTTTCTCCTTTTAGGGTTAAAAAGTCCACAAAATTACAACTATGCCACTTTTAGGGTGGTTGGTCCTATAAGACAATTAGAAGCAAATGAAAGTTCCCCGAAAGAAATTACAACATAAGTAGTCCAAGTAAATAACAAATATATAAAAATTAGTCTTGAAGATGCTAGCACTTCCATGGAATTCGTCGGTTCAACTTATCTTCGATTTTTAGGTTGGTCTATGGATAACCCACAAGCTGAGTCTTAGTGAGTTTATCCATCGCCCTGTGAAGCCAAATAAGTGTGCCTATTGGAAAACACAATACAAGAATAATAGAAAAGGGTTAATTTATAAATAATTCCGGGGTCGATTTACTCAAAATGGTTTCTCATCGCCATGATTTAAAATCCTTTGGCTCTTGCCCTAATGCTAATCTTGACGGATTTTGATTCCTATTATCTCCTCGGGCCTCAAAAAGATTTGTCCTCAAATCTGATAGATCAAATGCAGTAGAGACTCTGTTTCCTCCTAGCAAGCCACCTGAAGAAGTATCACTGCAGAATCCCAATATCTAAAATACCATAGGGGTTGAATGTTTTCTCTCTCCTCCCTTTCTAGGTTGTATCTCATTGCAACACAAATAATGACCTATTATCCACTGAGGCCTCTCTTATCTCAACCCGTTACCACTAAAATTGTTTTCTCTTTTTCTAACTCATCTGTATGGTGCTGATCCTCATAGCCCTCTAATGGTTGGCTCAATCGCTCATGGCCCTTGAAAACCTTTTAAGATGGACACAAATGTCTCTGAGTAGTCTAACCCTCTAGTGATCTACTCATATCACTTTTGACCTTCGGTATCCCTTGAAGGTTTACTCAATTGCTCATAAGCCTCTAATATCTTTGAAAGTGAACAAAACTATCCCTGAACAGTTTGGTCCTCTGGTAGTTTGCTCATCTGACTATGAACATTAGGATCCTCTAAAGGTTGGCATATTTGTGTCTGATAAATTTTGTGCTCTAAGGTTGGTTTCAACTACTCATGGCCCTTTAATGGTCTACTGATTTGTTACTGAACCCTTTGAACCTTTGAAGGTGACATTAGATTCAGAATAATTCGTTTTCCCTCCTTCTGGATACATAAGTATTCCTAAAGCCATCATGTAAGACCTCCCTATCATATAACCAAGACCTGCCAAGCAATATAGGGATGTACACATAGGCAAAATATCACACTCAATCTCATCAAAGTATTTATACCCTACAATTGAATGGTGTCGAGTCTAATTTTTTGAATTCCCATTCCTAATCCGATCTAAACTAAACCCTATGCTCATCAAATCTAGATCCTCGACTTGAGTTAGGAATTTCATTTGATTTTTGGAGTCGCCACCCAACTGTTGTTGGGAAAAAGTGAATTTAGACTAAAGGAGCGGATTAGTCTTAATTTGGACTACTAGTCGTCGTTATTTCCTCTTCTCGTTTTTGTGAGAAGAGAAAAAGGGAAAACCAGAGTTTCTAAGTCCGGGGGCTAACCTATTAAAACCTATACGGTTACCACCTAATCTCCTAAAATGTTCATCTTTAGAAATGTGTTTCATTGTGTTTCTGTTAATTTTTGTTATGTCTTTGAATTTATTTCAGAAAAAAGGATTTTTCATTTATTTTATGGGTTGACCCGAATGGGTGCCTACGTACTTGCTACTCAGGATCAAACAAGCCGTATTTTCGCTTTCTGAAAATCTTTAGTGTTTTTTTTTTTTAATTTTTTTTTATTTTTAAAAATTTTATTTTTTTTTATTTTTTTATTTAATTTTTAAATATAAAAAACCAATTTTACATTTTCCTATTATTGAAAATAGAAGTAAAAAATAATAAAAAATAAACAAAAAAAAACAAAAAAAAAATAACAATTAAAAACAAATAAAAATTTAGAAAAAAAAAACCCAAAACAAAATAAATAAAAAAATAAAATAAATTGGAAAACCATTACCTGTTGGGTCGATGCGCGGGGGGGTCAGTGGGTAAAAACGGGTGGGTGGGTCAAACACGGGGGGGGTTGGGGCCCGTTACGCGTTGGCGGTTTTTGCAGGGTGAAGGTCGCCCAAGTTTTTGAGGGGTTAAAACCGATGGTGGTGGCGGTTTACCCCCAAAATTTTCCCCCTTGTGGTGGCTCCCCCCAAAATTTGGCGGTCGAAACTTTGGGTTTCCTCCGTTTAACCCCTTTTTTCTCCCTCTGAATTCTGATCTTTTTTTGCCCCCCTTTTCCCCCCCAAAATTAAGGGTTAAAACCCGGGGGAAACTCGGATTTCCCCGATTAAAGTGATGGGAAAATTTCTTTTTTGAAAAACCAAACCCCCGATTGCCCCACCCAAAACGATTTGTTCGATTTAATTTAATTAATAATTTTTAAATTTATTTTTGGAAGTTTTTGGATTTGTGCAAAAAAATCGAATCAAAAGGTGAAATAAATTTGTTTTCCCGACGACTCGGCTCGGTAGAACACACGGTCGGCGGTGCGTTTTTTCCAGCCCAAACAGTGCGCCCCCGTGTCCCGGATAAGTCAAAAAAAGCAAAATGGAAACGCTTCCCCCGTTTTCAATGTTGACCCAGCCCCCCGGCCGGCCCAGCAATGCGTTTTTTTTATTTTTTTGTATTTTTTTTAAATTTAAAAATTTGTAAAAATTTTTTTTATTCTTTATTGCTATTTCCGAAATTATTTTTTTAAAATTTATGTTTTTTTCCTATTTTTCCTTTTTTTTTAAAATTTTTTTTTTTTTGTAAATTAGGAAAAATTTGGGAAAATTTTGGGAAAAATTTAAATTGATTATTTTTGAAAAATTAGACTCCCCCGGGCAAAATGGGGTGTTTTAAATGCCCTCTTTTTGGTAAAGTTTGAAAAATTAAATAAAAGAAAACAAAAGCCCATTTTTGACCCCGAATTGGTTTTTAGTAGGGAAAAAGCCCCCAAAAAAATAAACCTAGGGGAAGATTTTTCAATTAAGGTAATGTTCCCTCCCAAAAAAAACTTAGGGAACTAATTGGCAAAGGAAATCCAAGCATGAGTAGGTGTATGAGAATGATGAAGGGAAACGTTTATCCTTGCAAACCTGGAAAAAAATTTACTTGGGAAAACGCCCCCATGGTGGCTATGTCGACGAACTTTTGTTAGACTGCAATGTTTGGGAAAGGGGTTTCGAAAAGGATGAGCGACTAATCGGGAGAATTTGGGCTGGCTAACCAAAAATAGATTTTAGGAAAGGTAAATTTTTTTGGGTGGCAAAATTTTGGGGGGGGTGTCTCAAAAGGTGCCCCTTAGAGGACCCTGAGAACCGGAAAATTTTTTGGAAAATGCCCCTTTTTTGGGTGACTAATTTTATAAAATTTTAGGAAAGTGCCCCTTTAGGGACCCAACCTTTGATGAACTGTTTTCAAAAAGGGGCCCAGAGCGCCCCCAGAAAAAGGTTTTTTCGGGAAAGTGCCCATATTGGGCTGATAACCCCTTTGGGTTAATTTTTTGGGAAAAAGGCCCCAAAAGTGATAATAAAAAAGAATGTTTAAAAGGTCCCTTAAAGAGCTGACCCCGGAACCGGGTTTTTTGGGAAAGGATTTTGGGTGCTAACCCTTGGATTGATTTTTTGGAAAGGCCCCCAAAAGCTGCCAAACCCAAAATAGAACGCCCAAAAAGGGGTTTGAGTGACCCCGAGAACAGATTTTTAGGAAAGTGCCCCCATTTTTGGGCTGATAACCCTTTTATAAAAATTTTTAAGAAATTTCCCATCTTGGGGGGGCTAACCTTAGATGAACGTTCCAAAAAGGGGCCCCTTATGAGCTGACCCTGAGAAAAGGTTTTTTGGGGGAAAAATTTCCCAAATTTGGGGTGAAACCCTTGGATTGATTTTTGGGTGCCCCCAAAGCTGGGCTAAAACCCAAAATAGAACTGTTTTCAAAAGGTCCCTTATGAGTGGGCCATTGAGGGCAGGGTTTTTTTTTTTGGGGAAAATTTCCCTTTGGGCGCAAACCCCTTGGGTTGATTTTTTTGGGAAAATGCCCCGGGGTGCTAACCTTTAAAAAAAAAATTGTTTTCCCAAAAAGGGGCCCTTTTTAAGCTGAACCTTTAGAAAGGTTTTTTTGGGAAAATCCCTTTTTGGTTTAAAAACCCCATTAAAGGAAAAGTTAGACACGTTTATTTTGAGGGTGAACCCTCTGGGGATTTTGGAAATGCTTTTATAAGCTAGATGTTTTTGGTGCCCTTTATGATTTGTTTTTTTGTTACCCATTTTAAAAGCTTGCCCGTTTTTTTCTCGGGTACAACCAAAAAAAATGAACCTTGGTTGGTTTTTCCCGTTCTTTTTTTTTCTTATCTTGAAAGGGTTTTAAAATCTTGATGTGCCCCCTTTTTTTTTTGCACAAAGCTCTTTCGACGGTAAAGTTATCCTAATAATGCGCTTGTTTTAATTTTTAGGGGTAGACAAAAAAATATCACAAATTACATTAAAATTCATTAAATTTTTGTGTTTTTTTTCATTGAAAAGTGGTGGGTAATGTGTTAGGTGTTTTTTTTGGACGAGAATTGATTGGGATTGTTGAATTCAGGGATATTAGCTTTGCTTTTAGAAAAGTAAAAACTCGACTCAACAAAAATTTGTATCGAATATTGGCTTTCCTCCCTTGGCCAAAAAATTTTAATTCCCTTGGGCCCAAGGATAAAACATTTTAAAAACCCTTTGGGTTTACAGGGGCTCTCAATTCTGGACCCTCCCTGAGTTAAAATTAGGAACCTGACAAAACCCTTTTTTACCCAAAATGGGCCCCTTTATAATTTGGAGGAAATTTTTTCCCCTGGAGTTTTTGGGGTTCGGGAGAACTTTTTTTAGTACTAGATCGCCCCCTTTGAATTACCGAGGTTATCTTTTGTTGGAAAATTGGGGTTCCCCTGTTGGTAACACTGACCCTGAATAATCGGAAAAAACTTTTTTAACAATCCGATTCGTGATCAAACCTTTTTTTTTCCCCCAAAACCGATTTGTTAATTGATTTTTTGACGGGTTCTGAATGTGGTATCCCCGATTTCCCTTGGGACCGTTTTGCCCTATACCAATTAAGGGGTAGTCCCCTAGATTTTTTAATTTAATCCTTTAAAACCATAGAGGAAAAGGGAAATTTTGTTTCCAATTTTGTAAGTTTTGTCATTTTTTGATGATCTTCTTGAATTTTTTTTAGCGGGTTTTACTGCCCCCTTCATTTTAGGTCGGTTGGGGGTTTTAATTTCTGTGGGTTTTTGTGGAATTGTTGACATAAATTCATCGATTTATTTTTGAGATTGGTACCCTTGTCGGTGATGATCAAAATCAAGAAATCCATATCGGGTATTTTTTTTTTAAGAAGCGGATATTACCCCCTTTTTTGCCCTTGGGAATGATGAGTTTACCCCTTTTTGGGGGGTAATCAATCGTACCGTATAAATTTTGTGGCCATTGGAACCCTTGGAGTGATTGGGGATTAAGTGATTCCCCCCTGGAGGAAGGAGGCGGTAAAAAATGTATCGTTGGGTGGGGGGCTTGAAAAAGGTTTGTGTTTTTTGGAAGATGGGAGTGTTAACATATTTATTTTTAAAGATATTGGGTTTTTGTAATACCCCAATCATGATTTTTGGGCCCAAAATGTAGCCCTTATATGGGGCCCATACCCCTTTTGAAAAAATTTTTGGTTCGAAAAGCTTCATTTTTGTACCCCAAACTAAATGGTGGTAAAATTGTTCTTTTAAAAGAAAAGACCCCCTTAATAAAAAAAGATTGCAACCTTCTGAGGTTCTTTGGTTTTTTGCTAGCCCTTTCGGGGATTTAATTTTTGGGGGAAGGTCTTGTGTCGTGATACCCGGGCTTATCATCTTGTAACTTTTCAATTGTAAAAAATAAAAGGGCCCCACTTTTGATGTTTTTTTCATCGGGTTTAACTTCGGCTCCCCCTTTTTATTTGAATCATGGAGCTAGTGTGGCTAGGGATTGCGAAATGATTTGAATTTGGGGGTTTTACGGAAGGGGAAATTTCCTTAAATTTCAAAACAGCTTGTCAAAATTTTTGATGGTACGGTACCAGTTTGGGGGGGTTTAGTTTTTTTATTCCCCCCTTTGTTTTTGTTGATAGGGGCGGTTCCCCTACACCCTAATTCGGGTTATTTTGGGGGCCCTTTTGAGGCCAAAAATAATGCCCTTTTTAATTTTGCGATAATTTTTTGGGTTTGGAAAATGTAAATTTGTCGCTGCAGGAATTTGAGTCCCTTGGGGATATCCCCCACTGCCCCCCCCAAAAAAGAATACCTTGGCAAACCCCCTCGATGAACAGTTTTACCCCCATTCTGCTCCCCCGGTTTTACCCGGATTTTCTTCTATGTTAATATTTTCTTGTCCCGGGAAATTGGGGGGTTTTATTTTTGGGTAATTTTTTGACAAAGGGGGGGTTTGGCCCCTTATCGGCTAAAGGGTTTCCCCCTTTTTCGGGTTTTGAAATTTAAACGTGACGTCAAACTCGGGAAAAAAGCATTGCCCCTTTAGAGATTTTTACCCCTAAAACTGGTTTTGCCCCGATTTTAAGGGGTTTTGTTTGTCAAAAGTAAAATGTAGTAAAAGGGTTTTTATTGCCTTAGTCGGGGATGGGCCCCAAAAAAAAAGCCCAAAAAACGTCCTTTTACCCCTGGTATTTTTTTCCCCCCCCGTGAAACTTCCTTCTCAAAAAATAAAGGGAGTTCTCTTCCCCCTTATTTTTTTCCCCAAAACACATCCCCTGGTTCGGGGAGAAAGGTGAGGTAAAGAAAAAGGGTTTTCTTGTTTGGGATAAACAAGCCCGGGGGGTTTTTTAAAAAGTTTTGATTGCCCGAACGTTTTACATTCGTGTCCCCTTTTATTCCCGTTTTCTTTAACAGCGGAATAGGGCGAATTTATCGGGGAGTTTGGGTAAAGAGCTAATAATTTTTAACCCCGCAAACTTTTTTCTTTTTAAAAATGAGGCGTGGGGAAAGGAAAATTTAAAAAGGATTTCCTTGCAGGGGCAACTTTAAAGCCCCCTGGCTAAAGACCCAACCCCTAAAAATTTCCCCTTTAAACCCCCAAAGAATTTTTGGTTTAACTTAAACCAAAATTTCCCCCGGGTTTAAAACAAAATTCCAAAGGGTAAAATTTAAGGCCCTTTTTTAAAACAATTCTCGACGTTAAACCCAAAATCCATGCAAAAAAGTCCTAAATGGGGCCATGGCTCTTTGATAGGCCCCCGGGGTTTTTCCCCCCCGAAGGGGATGACTTTGTAAAAGAAAATTCCCCCTGTGGATGAAGGTTTTTTTTGGGTTTTCTTCCCCGGGGCCCCCTTTTTTTGATTGTATCCGAGAAACCGCCCTGAAAAGAAGGATGGTTTTTGCGGTGTTGCCCCGAAATCCTTTGGGGAGGGGGAAATTATCCTTTTGGGGTGGTTTGGTTTTTGTTTCCCCAAATTATGGGGTCGGATTTTTCCCTTCTTTTTTATAAGGGGATACATTTGCCCCCATTCTGGGGAATGGGTACTTCGATTTTAAACCCCACTTTTAGTAGTTTCTTTATTTTTCTTTGGGTTTTAGCAAGATGCCGGGTTAAAATTTTTAGTTTTTTTTTTTTTAGGTTTGAAATTTTTGTGGGAAACCTTTTGAAAATACTTGACTGGTCTAGTGGATGTCCCCTATGACCAGGGAAAAAATTTGCTATTCATTAATTGGGTGGTTATCTAATTTTTGTCGAATCAAACTGGTCCCCCTTTTGGGTTTTTGGGTTTTTTTCTTTCCAAAATTTATGTCTCCAAGGTCGTCGTCGGGGAAACCCCTTTGTTTATGTTTTTGCCTTTTTTGTATTATTTCGTGGTTAAGATATTTGTCTTCAACAAATTTACCCCGACATTTTGGGGAAAAAAAACCGCGCTTTTAGTTTATTAGGAAATACCCCGATTTTCGATGGGGGGAGATTTTAGTGACATAAAAAATGAAATCCCTATATAAAAATTTAAAAGAAACAAAAATGTAATGGAATTCGGGTAAATTTGTCTCAATAAAATTTGTTCCAAAGATTTTTTTTTTTTACTCTTTTGGGTAACCTAGGCTATTTATAGGAAACCCAAAAAGTTGTTCCCGAGTGGGTGTTGGTTTGGGCATGGGGAGATTGATTCCCCTTTTTTGTTGTCCCCTTTTTTTATTCGAAGCTTTGAATGGAAAATTTTTTCCCTTTGGAAAGATTGTTGGAGAGGTGGGATGCCCTCGGGGGTCAATACTTCCCCCTTTATTCGCCCTTTTAAAACCCCTTTTTTTTTTGCTTTTTTTCCCCCCCGTAGGGAAATACCCCCGTCCAAAGGTGGGTTTTTAAATGATGGCCCCCCTTTTGGGCATCCCCTTTTCCCTTTGTTTAAAAAAATTTCAAAAGGTCTTTTGAACCCTTTATTTCCCCCATGTAAGGAAAAGGCATTTCTTTTTTTAGGGGGTAATTTGCTCGCCCAAACTGGGAACAAAGCCCATTTTTTTAGAATTTGACCTTTTTTGGGGGAGCCCAGAGGGAAGGCACCCGCCCCCCTTTATCCCGGGTCGTCCCAGGAGCAGGTTAAAAGACCTTGGGATGTCGAGGACCTTTGGGAAGGGGATGTGGGAAAACTTGTGGACCGATTTCCACTGGTAGGGTTCACTTCCCCCACAATGTCTCTCTTCGACCCTCGAAGGGTCTGACCACTATGGAGCTGGTTTTTTTGTTGCTTAGATCGACCCCCAATAAGTCGAGTGTTGCCAATGGGCAGACGTTGAGGGATGATCCGTTGTCGATAAGTACTCGGAGACGATGGTGTCATTGCACCGGACCACTATTTAATAGTGGCTTGTATGTTGGTCCCCCCTCTTCTCCTAGCTCTTCTGGAGAGAAAATATTTGATCCATGGTAAAGATAGAGTTTGCCACGTGACCCATCTTGTCTGTAGCAATACCCTCCGGGACTTGAATCTGTTTTAGCACTTAAAGAGTGCTTCCCTTGGGGCTCAGATGTGGTAAGAAGGCCCCTGAGAGATATCTGCGCTGGAACTTTATTCAATTGTTCCATGATCTTGTATTGGCTGCCTTTACCATCTTTGTAAATGCAGCAAGACCCTCTTTCCTCTTTCCCCTGTTTTCTTCGTATTGGGTTCTGATAAAGGCATATTTTACTCATAATTCATTAAGCAATTTGCAAGTATTCATTATTTATTTTAGAGAAAAAACAAGGAAATGGTACTTTTAAACATGTTTATTTTTATATTTCAGATGTTTGAAGGACTTGAGTTTAAAGCTTAATTAATTTGGAGAGATTGCAATACAAATTGCAGCATGAAAAGATTGAAGGATGGCAAATGAGAGATTAAAGCCGCCGGCCTTTATGGCCGGCCTTCAATGTAAGGCCGTCGGCCTTTATGGCCGGCTTAAAGGAAGGCCGCCGGCCTTTAGGCCGGTTAAAAGAAGGCTATCGGCCTTATGGCCGGCCTTGGACCGGTCTTGTTTTAATTGCATTTTTCTCGCCTCCCCTTGCATATAAAATAGTTTATGTCGATTTAGAGAGGAACTTTTGTCAAATTTTAGTGTTCTTAGAGTATTTTAACCTAGTTTTAAGGAGAAATTGTGGAGATCAAATCTTGGAAAAACTTTGTGATCTTCGGTGGAGATTATCATCCTTTGTGAAGGATTTGTGAGTTCCTTTCAATTTAAAGGTAATATTTGTATTGTTGAATTGGTGATTTCTGAACTTCATTTTTTATATGCAATTCAAGCATTTGATCCAACCATTGAATATGAATTTTTTTTAAAAACAATCTCCTTGAATCATAATCATGTCTTTATCTCCATGAATTGCTAAGTTCCCTTTTCCTTGGGAAATTGGAAAGAAACCCTAAAATGTTAAAAGGATAAATTGTAGCCATGTTATATGATTAGGAATTATTAGGATATTCATGATTGCAATTCCCTTTTATTTCAATTATAATTGGTCTTTGATTATAAATTTGTTAGAAATCCTTTTGAAAAACGGGAGTTGATTAGGATTTGTTAGGAATTCTTAATTAGATTGATTATCAATACGGGAGTTGAGGATAATTGGTTTTTTAAATTTGAGTTTAGGTAGGCGCAATGCCAATGTCTTGTTAATTAATCACTAAGGGATTAGGGTAATTGATTTAGGCATTAGTTGTTTGTAACATCGGGAGGTGTAAGAACATAATTTTGTTCCCTTGGTTAATTGGAGAGCAGAAGCCGAAAATTTGATTTAAGGTTAACACCCTTTAAAAAGGATTTTCAAAACCATTGAAAAACCCTTATAACCACTAGTTGATATAAATAAGCAGTTTAATTAATGGATCTAGGGTGAATTCTAATTTCCCGCTTTCAAATTGAATAGATTTTTCTAAAATTCTCCTTTTTTTTTTAAGTTAAATTTTTGCTTAGACTTTTCAAAGCCCCTCTTTAATCTCCTAGAAATTGAAAAATTGCCATGGGTTTGACTCAAATGGTTCCTCGAGGATCGACAATCTTACTTTTCACCCTCTATTACTTGATCGAAGTGCACTTGCTGCAATTTACGCCCCCTTTTTATAATACGTTCTGAGGTATCGGGTTTTTTTTGTTCGGGCTCTTTATTGGGATCTTTAAAATTCCCAGAGCGGTGTACCTCCATATAGGGGGTCGCCTTTTTTCGAGGGCCCGATAGTCAATGGTGCACCTTGAATTCTCTGCTGGTACGGGAAAATTGCATACATCCCTTTGCCCGGATTTGCCCTCGACTGTTTTGTCCCTCATAGCACGATAACCCCGGGCTTCTGGAATTGATCGTTGATGGTCTTTCCCCTCTTCCTTTGCTAATTGTTTTGCTTCTCAAATTTGGGCCCCCCCCCACAGGCGGCCCTTGCTCAGTGGGGGTGTAAAAATAGTTTACCTGTACGAACTTCCCGTTGACCCTCCCAAAGTGCCAACGGGGGGGCCCCCTTTAAACCATCTTTTTAATGTGTGCCTTTGGGAGTCCCCCCAAAGCGGGTTGCTCAGCCGGATTCTTTTTAAAGGGGCTTCTTGGGACTACTGATCATGTTGAGGGTAGGCCTGGATTGGGCAATGGGTTGGGGTTTTGACATTGGGTGCGGGGTTTCACAAAACCCCAATGTATGACCCCTCGTCAATCAACCTTGGATTTTTTCCCGGAGCCCCCAGCACCACGTGGAGTCCCCTTTTGACCCATGTGATAGTCAACTTGAGGTTGGAGTCAAATTCTTAGGCCTGAAAACGATCTTTGGGGGTTCAAAACAACAATTTGTTGCCTAAACCCGGGGCGAAACTACGAGGGGGTAGGGGATAGGGTGAACTGCTTGGGGGGCCTGGGGGCCCTGTGTATGACCCGTCGTGGGTTGCGGGGCGGGGGTATTAGGGGTTTTTGGAAATTACCCGAGTCCTAGGTTTTTTGCTTATGAAGCACTGTACTGCTGGGGGCCCTTTTTAACTCTTTTTTCCTCCAAGGGGCCTTTGGGTTGGTGTGCCCTAGGAGGTTCCATTGTTTGGGGCCGCCAGGGGTGATAGCTTTTCCTCGATCCCGAACCTGCACCCATCTTTGCAAAACTGGAAGAGGTCTGGCCTACCAAATGTGAAAAGTAATTTTGCCAAAGGGTATTGAAAAATAGGGGATGTAAATTCCTTTTCAGATATCGGAGGGGGGCTACCCGGCGGCTGGGCCCCTCCAGTGTGAGAAATTTTCCTTTGAACGGCCTTAAGTCTTTTTGGGAACTCCCTAATCGTTACGATGGGGCAACTTCGATGTTAAACTTGTTTTGATAAAAAAACCCCCGGGGCTACTTTTCCCAGGTTTTGAAAAATTTGAAGCGAGTGGGCATACCAACCAAGGGGGGCCCTGTGGGGCTGTCCTGGAAGGTCTGGGCATGAGTTTTGAATATTGAGCATATTTGCTAAATTTTTCCGGGATATACCCGGGTAGCATTTTGGGGCAGCCGGCCCCATAAATTTTTTAAAAAACTGGGGTTTTAAAACTTATCGGGGGAACCCTTTTTTCCCGTATGCTGGCGGTTAGTGATTCCCGGCCTGTTGAAAACCTCGGGGCCCCCTTCAATAGTTTTTCACTTGTCATTGAGTGGGAAGAGGCTTCTCCATCTCCTTTTGTCTTTTCTTCCTTTCTTTTTCAGATCATAGAGGTCGCCCCTAGCTGACTTTCGGCTCTACTCAAGGCGGGGTTTTAAGGTGGGAATTGTTTTCTTGTATTTCGGGGCTGTCCCTCCACTGTTTTCCCTTCCTGGCCCTTAAATACTTTCTTGAGCGGCGGGTGTTCGCAGGGGCCCATGCTTTCGTAAAGAGGTGAACCGGGGCAGTACTTGGACCGTTTGCTCTGGGGTTTGTCCTAGAGCTGAGGAAGTTCAGGTTGGTTTTTGGGGCGATTGACTCTGTTGGATTTTTGCTCTTAGCGCGAAAGGACTGGGCTTCTGGGGGGTTCTTTGGTTTGGGAAGCTTTTTGATCCCTGGACCACTTTCCTTTTTTTTTAGTATGATGGATGCAAGAATGATATCATTGTCACGCGGTGCAAAAAAAAAAGGGTTTTGACAACTGATTGACAATGTTTATTAAAAATTTTTTTTTATTAAAATCTGGAGTTAAATAAAAATGAAATTGCAAATAATGCTCTTTTTCCCTAGCTCTTTTGTTTTGTAGTGTAGGCTCGGCTCCCCCTGATGATGGTTTCTTTCCTTGCCCCTAGCTTGGCACTTCTCAAATTTGTGCTTCCAGGCCTTTTTTCTTGGTCGACCCCTTGAAGCGTCCCCCAGATGTCTTCTTATGTCTGCAGCTTCGAGTATACTTCCACCGGGCCTTGACCACTCCAGGTAGATCTCTATCTCTGGATTGACTTAATTGGGCTTTGGGTGGGTGACATCTGGAACCCGGGATCTCTTTCCCCCCGTCGGGTTTGCTACGATTTCAAACCCTGGGGCGGTGTTTTCCCCCTCGCCTCAGCTCGCCAGGGCCCATTCGGGGGGTTCAATTTTGGCTTCCCCAAAGTGCTTTGACCCCTGCCGCTTAGAAATTTTTCGGGACCAAAAGGTGTGGATCTCGGTACTCAAAGGTGACTCTTTTGATGAAGGGCCATAAATATGTCTTAGACGGTACCGAATTGCGGCTACGGGGTTTGGGGGGGGATATCCCCATACATCCGTTGATCCCCATTAATGGGACTGCTTGGAAATTCTGCAGTTTAAAATGATTTATCGCACAAACTCCACCTGGCGTCCAAGAAAAATTTTGGTGCTAAGGCTTCTAATAAATTTCCCAATTGTGGGTGGTAAAATGTGGTAACTTCACCTTTTCATACAAATCCACCAATCCACCTGTTGGGCTAGGGTTTTTCCCGACCCTGTTCACCCCCAAGCATTAAAGGGGGTTACGAAACCTATTAGCAAAGGGTTTTCTGGGCGGAGGATCCCCTGGCCCTTCTTTTTAAGGAAAATTTAAATTCCCATCTGCTCAGCCAGTAAAGCCGGGATGTAAACCCTTTCCCCCCAGGAAATTGGGTACCACCTACAACCCGTATTAACATAGAAACTCCCGGGGGGGAACATTTTGGTGGCAAAGGCTTCAAATGAAAGCGTTACCCTTTTCTTCTTAAAATTTTGGGTCTCCACACAGGGTGTCCTTTCTGTCCCCTTGTCTTTTGGCAATAAAAACCCGGGTTCAAATCACCATTGTATGCAAACCCATTACATCTGCCCGGCTTTATTGACCGCTGTTTTGCGGATGCCAGCACTACTGAAGGGGCCGGCTGGGCCCGGCCTCGAGGGCTTGCGTGAAATCTGGCATCAATGCGGAGCCGAGCAACTGGGTGTAACCCCCCAGGGAGGGTGACCATGCGGTCGATAAGAAGCTGGGGTTCGATCTCCCATAACTTGGGGCAGGCCCCGGCCATGGAAATTCGCCCTGACTTATATGAGAGGATGGGCCGATTTCGCTGGATAAAGCCTGCTCCTTTGGGGTTTTACAAGTTAAAAAACCGTGGTCCAGTACCAATTTTGGGTCCAAAGGTTTGTACCCCGAATCTCTTTGCGGGGGGAAACCGGTCGACTGCACTGCTACCATCTATTACAATAGGGGAAAAACCAGTTACAACAGAATATGAAAATGTTAAGGGAAATAGTCCTGAACTCCAAGGCAAAAATAACAAACCATTTCATTGTCATCCAATTGTCAAACCCCCGTATGTGTTATTATAAGTAGGTTTGGGTTTTAATGGTTCCCGGGGCTCTATGGCCTCCCGCATTCTCAAAAATGGTCTCAGGGCCCTAAAGAAGCATAGGGGGGGTACCTAACTCCTGAACGGGGGAAAACAGCTCACTCGCTCGAACCCACACAATGTCCCCGCTTAGGTTTCAGGACGGTCCGGGTCGACCGCATTACTCACAAAACATATGATGCATGCAAAACCCCCACGTAAAGAAACAAAATTAACTAAAAACCTGCAAAGTTGTAACAAAATAAAAGATTGAAAACTTTTTTTTTTTTTAAAAAAGAACACTTGGGGAGATTCAGGTGGGTAGCCGTATATGGGGCCCCAGTGGATGCCATCCTGTCGATCTAATTTTTTAATTCCCATTCCTAACCACAAAAATAAACCCCAGCTCACAATCAGACCCACTTAGGAGGAAATTTTTTTGTTTTTTGGAGCGCCCCCAACTTTTTTGGGGGAAAAAAAAATTTTAAAATAAAGGGGCGGAAAAGCTAAATTTTTACTCAAACTCTTTTTCCTCTTCCATTTTTTGAGAAGAGAAAAAAGGGAAAAACCCAATTTCTAATTTCCCGGGGCTAACCAAAAACCATACGGGACCACCTAATCTCCTAAAAATTGTTCATCTTTAAATGTGTTTCATTGTTTTCTTTAATTTTTGTTATGTCTTTGAATTTTATTTCAGAAAAAAAAAGGGTTTTTCATTTTTTTTATGGGGTTTACCCGAAGGGCCTACATACCTAACTAATCAAACAAGCCGTATTGCTTTTTTTGAAAACTTAGTGTTTGGTGATTTTAATTTGAAATTTCTTTGATTTTGTTCTTACCATTTTTTGAATTTTTCCAAAAAAATCAAGCCTAAGCGATTTTATTTTAAAATGATTTTTTTTTGGGAAAACATCAATTTTGATTTATTTACAAAATTTATTTTTTTTAATGCTAAAAATTATTTATTTATTTATTTATGATTTTTTTTGATTTTTTTGTTATTTTTTTGATTTTTTTTATTTTGATTTTTTTTGAAAAATTTTATCCTAGTTTTTATCATCCCATTTTAAATTAAAACTTTACTATTTTTTTCCTAATATTTTTATTTTTTTTCTTCATTTTTTTATTTTTTTATTTTTTTTTTTAATTATTAAATCCTAAAAAACCTAATTTCTCTTTTTCCCATTTATTAAAATAGAAGTAAATAAAAACTAATAACTAAACAAATAAAAAAACAAAAAAAATAACAATAATAACAAATAATAAATTTTGAATAAATAAACAAACAAAATAAATAAAAAAATCTGGAAAATCCGACTTACCGGACCGGGTCGGTGCGTGGGGCGGGGCAGTCGGGTTTGAAACGGTCGGGTCGGTCAAACACCGGCGGGGGGGGCTCGTTCACGGGGTTCCGCGGTCTTTTTCGAGGGTGAAGTGTCGAACCCTACTTCTTTAGGGGGTTGAAACCGAGGTGGTGGGGTTTACCCCCAGAAAGTTCCTTGTGGTGGCTCAACTCCAAAACGGCGGGGGCAACTTTGGGTTTCCTCCCACTACACTCTTTTTTTTTCTCTCGCAATTCTGACTCTCTTTTTGCTTCCCCATCTCCTCTCTATTTTAGGCGCTTTTAAAACCCGGCTGGATAAGCTCGGGTTTCCTCCGATTGAAGCGTGGGGTTTTTTGGGTTAAAAAAAAAACTCCGATTCGTCCATCCAAGATTTGTTGCGATTTATTTTAAATTTGAAAAGTTTATCTTATTTTTTTTTTAAGATCTGTTGGTTTTTTGCAAAAAAAATCGAAACAAAACGGGCCGAAATACGAAATTTTTTTTTTGCCGGCGATCCGGGTCGAGGTAGGAGCATCACCACCCGCCCCGTGGTTTCTTCCACCAAAAAAGTGTGCCACGTGTCCGGGTAGTTGAAAAATTGCAAAATGTGGAAACTGCTTCCTCTGTGATTCGAACGTCTGACCGGCCTCCCTGCGCGCGCCTTAGCCTGATGGACCAGGACTAACCCCTTTTTTTCCGATTTTTCTAATTTGAAAATTGCAATTGCAATGCGATTTTTCTATTTTTTTTATTTTTAAAAATTTTTCAAAAATTTGTAAAAGTTTTTTATTATTCATTATTGCTTTTTCCAAATCATTTTTCAAAATGAGGGTTTTTTCCTTTTTATTCTTATTTTTGAACATTTTTATTATTTTATGCTAAATTAGGGAAAAATTGGGAAAATTGGGAAAAATTGAAAATTGATTATTATGAAAATTTTTGACTCCTAGGGCAAAAATGGGGTATTTACAAAGGTACCCTAGCCCTTTTTGGTCACATGTAAACTCCCCTAATCACAAGCTAATGCAATTTATAGGTTAAAGGATGTGAGTATAGCAAGTTTTAGTTTTGACCAACGTCTTACCACATTGGTACAACTACACCCCAACTTTTTGGGCCTAAATTTCCCTTTTACCCCCAAAAAAATAAGGAACCCCTTGTTCCCTCATTTTTATATAAATGTAGTCAAGTCCCGGGGCAAAACATTAGATAAGAAACATTTCACTAAGATGATTGTATCCAAACCTAACAACAAAAATTATCTTCACACTTTCAATTTAAATATATAACAAGCTCAAGTGAAGTACACCAATACTTTTAGAGATGAAATTTTAAAATTTAAATACAATGTTTAATAAAATGTTTAATTACTTTCAACTTTAAAGATTGTTTGAATTTTCAAATTCTACTACCACTTTCCTTTTTCTTGCCTTGGTTTCTTACCACTTAAAACCAATTGCAGCAATTAAATACATTAACAATACTAAAAGTCACCACCACACAACCCCCTTTACTCATATCCCAATATTTTCATCCACTAGCAAAAATTATCTTTACAACAAAAACAACAATGAACACCAATTACACACCGTCACTAGTTTACAAAAAAAAGCACTATTACACTCCCTTCAACCCAGGTGCACTTTCCCCACTCCAACAAATATAAAACCGAACTACAACAAAAAAGGCAGTCAAATTTCAAATTTTAAAAATGACTCAATAAGTGCAAGTTTCCATAAATGAAAAGAAGATATTTCAAATTAAAATGACACAAAATTAACTAGACTTAATTTTGGGTTTTTTAAAAGTCAAATTAACTTCTTAATGTACACTTTTTTCTGAAATGACAATTCGATTTCTCAATTTCTGAAAAAGTACCATCATAATTTCCCCTTCACAAATTAAACACCATCTTCCCTTTTACGGTTTGCTATTATCCCTACACGTCAACTTTAGCCTCAATGGCAGCACCTAATCCACTAATTCCACAAATTCACAAATGGGAATTTCCCCTTCTCAACACCAAACATAAAACCCAAAAATTTAACACCTTTTTAACCCCCCAATTTATACACATACAACCCCGGTTTCAACAAACCCCTTTCATTTTTTTTTTTTTTTTTTTCAAACACAATCTACACACACTCCAGGGTTTACACTCCCAAACATAAAGTTTCACCACTACAAACACCAAAGCAAACCACAACTTTTAAAACCAAAATAGCAACAATTTAAATTTGAAAAACAAACCACTTCACTATTGCAACCCCTTTCCCCAAATGGTAAGAAGTAATTTTTAAATTAAAAATAACCGCACATTTAACTTCTTCAACTTAATTTTGTTTTTAAAATCAAATAATTCCAAATCTTCCCCGCAATTCAAATCTGGAAATTGTCAATTGCACCCACTATTTACAAAAATCAAACAAGCAAAGTTTACACTCTTCTTTCTACACAATTTAGATTTTCACACTTCCGAAAAAACTTCAAAACACTACTTCCTCTTCCTTCACGGGGAATTCCAAAACATAAAGCTTAAAAAAGTATCTAATCACTCCAACAATACAATTCAACTTCCCAAAAAGATAATTACGCCCCTTTAAGTAATCACAACAACAAATTAATTATACTCTCAATTTGGAATGAAGATGTAAAACATGAACACTAAAATTTCCGAAAATTCAAAAAACAAATAAACCCTTTTTCTAACCACAAGCCTGATACCAAAAGTGATGTGCCAAAAACCCAAAATTAAGCACATGCAAAAAAAATTTGAAAGACAATTAAAA
>JBBMOL010001872.1:0-31325 GCA_037954665.1 Laguncularia racemosa
GCTCGAGGTAGGGGATCACGGCCCGGCGCGTGCGTTTCTTCTAGCCAATCAGAGTCTGCCACGTGTCCTGGATAAGTCGAAAAATTACAAAACGCGGAAACTGCATCCTCCGCGATTCGAACCCGCGACCTCAAACCCCCTGCGCGCGCGCCTAGCCACGGTCCGAACCAGCTGAGCTAGCCTACTTTCCTGATTTTTTTATTTTCGCAAATTGCATATATGCAATGCGATTTTTCCATTTTTTGTATTTTTTGAAAATTCCAAAAATTTGTAAAAATTGTTTATTATTCATTATTGCTATTCCTGAAATCATTTTTCAAAATTGAAGTGTTTTCCTATTTATTTTTATTTTTTGAACATTTTTATTATTTTATGCTAAATTAGGAAAAATTAAAAATTGATTATTATTGAAAATTATTGTCTCCTAGGGCAAAAATGGGGTGTTTACACCCTTATTGATAACTTAGGTTTCAGTCAATAGGTGTGATTAGGGTCTAGTTATGTGCTATTTGTTCGAGATGGTCCTCGGGCTAATTGATTCAAATAGCGATGTTAGGTTCTAGGTTTGAAATACCTAAGGTTCACGCATCAATTATAAATGCATCTCATTTTGTTGCAACCAAATTTATGGTATAGATCAATTTCAAACCTAGGGTTCACACATTAATTATAAATGCATCTCATTTTGTTGCACCAAATTTATGATATAGATCAATGCTGGTGACCCTTAAAGCAAATTGATGGCACGAACAAAAGGAGTAAATTTTAAGATTTTTAATATGAAATTGATGAAGACAAAATATAATTTGGGGTTTTGAATTCATAATTAGAAAAGAAAGAAGTATTTTTGTTTAATTTAAAGCAAACAAGTGCAAATAGATATGGATGAATATATAATTCGGATATGATGCATCAAGTTATAGAAACGAACCAAGTTTAGGATGATTCTAAGATTAATATGACTTATAGAAACATTTAGAAAGGGTTTTCGAAAATTTGATATTACACATAATATGCAATAAACCAAGTTTGCCACAATTGAATTTATAATTGATAAAAACTAAACAAAGAGAGAACGTGTTGGAAAATTATGAAACACCTATAATATTGATATTACGCATAATATTATAGTGGTTTGTAATATCTCTACATTTGGAAGATTATGAAACACCTTAAAACACCTAGTTAGGGGGGTGTAATCTATATTTTGAGAGGGTTTAGTATATCTTATAGTATCCTCCTTAGTAAATTCGTATCAAATTCAAACCCCATAAAATGTTCTATGAAAGAAATCCTCAATTGTAAAGTGGAATTCTTCTCAAGAATTTGATTGTGAGTCACAATTTTGCTGCATAAAATAAACCCATCATTTTTTTTGGATGATACAGGTTTATTTTGAAAATACGCCATGGTTCTTATACATTTGTTATGCGTAGTTTGCTATCTCAATGATGTTCCCATTCATTGTTTTCAAACACCAAACAATGGACATAGTGAATACATATATTGGTTTGCTCATTCATTAAGTGTTGGATTATGATTGACATAAACATCATTAAGATAGCAAAACTGGGGACAACAAATATTTATTTTTATTGCTATATAAGCTTTATGTCAAGTAACATGAGTGACTTATATGGGTTTATGCTCTCTTTTATGGATTTAGTTCACATGCTAGTGGATTGGATTTCGTTCTTTTGGGAGAAACAATGAAATCCCTACATGGAACATATTGACTGTAGAAGAAATACGCCTATTTATACGATTGGTTTGTTATACCTCCAACTCTTCGTTTATCATTTTTTTTTTGTATCGATCTATGTGATTGATGTAATTTTTTTTCCAAGTGAATGAAATTCATCTTTTTGGCTAAAAAAAAAAAGGTAAAATGAGTGATTAAATCCATCCCCCACAAATCCCTAAAATAGGTTAGCAAACCATTAAATATCTTAGCGTAATTAGGTCCACCAAAATGTGGAAAGGGGATTTTGCTATCCACATAAACACAATAATGCCTAAACAAGTGAAACACTATACTAGCTAGCATTTCTTATTAATTTGGTAAAGTTGTTAAGATAATTCTATTTTATATTGTAATATGTTAGTTGCAACATTATTGTAAATGGTGTGGGCAACTTTTTAGTACTTAAACCAAAGCTTCAATTAAATGTTTTTGGAAAAAAATAAAATAAAATAAAATTGAAATGGAAAACAAAAACTACAAACATAAAACTTAAAAAGGAGTATCTTCTCGCAATGACTTCTTAGTAGTTCTCTCTCCACTCTAAGTCAGTTCTTGGTTTTTGCATCTTCTTTATTGTAGCTATACTTTATTTTCTTTTATTATTATTATTTTTAAATTATTATCATGTGATATAATTTAATACATATTTTTTAAGTAATTCTTATGAGCCTACTAGAAGCTAACATTTGTTAACTTTGAAAAGAATTCTTGATGGAGCTAAAGGAATAATTCAATTTGAAATGTTTTAAAATGTCAATGATTTGAATAAAAAAGAATTAAGGGGCTCAAATAAAAAGTAGTTAAATATTAGGAAGTAAATTTATACTTTTAGTGTAAAACTCGAGAAAAATAAGTAAAAATAAAAAATAATAAGGTCATGGAAAATGGAAGTAAAAAGAGTTTAGTATTAGGAGCAATATAGTCATTTGATGAGAAAGCATAAATAGGTCACCACATATTATTTTGACCATTTTTCTACATTTTGCACTACAGTATCCCCAAAGTAAGGAGAAACCTTAGGAGGAGAAGGTGGCTACTACATTTGACAAAGTACACACGGTAAATGAACCAATAAGTAACTCTTAATCACCATTTACATGCATGTGATATGAGTTAGGGTTGATTTCATTTGGTTTTGTTGTAGAATAACCGGTGCAAGAAAAAGTTTAAGGCAAGACTTCAATTATTAGAACAATCCAAACTAATAAGTTGTTTAATTAAACTAAATTAGTGTTTCGATGCTAGAAACAATGTGTAATTAGGCTTAGTAGTGATGGATTTCATCAAAGGTTTGAAGGCATTGGAATTGGTAAATTGGCAAGAGGATTCACAATGGAATAGTAGAGTACACAGCCAGGTATATGCCCATGTACCTGTCGCATTGTGTAGAAAAGAAAAAGAGCAAGATGGGAAGTTCATGGCTAAGCACACACTTACGTACTTGCCCATATAACTATACATGACCATAGTACATGCTCGGGTATTTAGGTGTGTCGAATTATGAAAGTGTATAGAAATGTACATGAAAACAGTATACAATTGTGTAATTAGGCATGTCGAATTATGAAAGTGTACAAAAAGGTACATGGCCATAGTACATGACCGTGTATGCTATTATGCTCATGAACATAGTTGCGTACCTTGAGAAATTTCTTTATTCAATTTCTTTTCTTATTTGAATTTTGTTAAACCCTAAACCCTATTATAACCTTAGAAATTCTACTAGAGTAAAAGAATTGATCCAATAACAACTAAATGATAAAAATTAGGTGACTTGAATGATACTTTAGAATAGTACAAGATTGATTGCTTTAAATTTTGATAGATTTTAGTGTAATTGCTAGATGAGGACCAGTCGTGTTTAAGATAACCCTTTTAGATATGTGTAATCTTTTTTGTTACTTGTGTTTGTTAGGATAGTTAAGAAATTTGAATAATTGGTGTTGGATTGGATTAAGTTTTTTGTTGGATGTGCTTGGTTTAGCTTAGGGCTCGTAGTGACAAATCCTTAGGGGCACCTCGATAATCTTTATGTGATGTTGTCCTCAGTAGAGTCGTGCATTGAAATGATCAAGGTAAATTTAGGGACTCATGGGTATTGGGGCCTATAGTGATAGTTCTTAACACTATACTATGTATTGTAACTATATATATGGAGTGGTGGGGTTGCAAATACCTCTTTGTTGTTTTGTGGACTAAATGAAATAATAAGCAACTATTTGACTGTTGTATTATTGCATTGATTATTTGAATTAAGCTATGCTTGATTATGCATGTGTTTGTAGGTTATACGTATTAGGCATTAGCTCACCCTTTAAGGATCCTTTTTTGTTAAGTTGCAGGCATAGATGAATACACCTCCTATAACGAGTACCTAGGGTCATATGCGTAGGATGAGAGTGATGTAGATTACTATTGCTACTATGATGACTAGGCATAGAAAGCAAATGATGTTCTTAACAATTGCTGACATGGTGACTTCTGTTGGAGTAGGATAGGATAGTTAATTAGTAGAAGTTCAATTGCTTCTAGATTTTGATCAGAATGATGTACCAAGATTAGCTTCAAAGTAATGTATGGTTTGTAATGAGATCTAGTTGAATCATTATGAATAACAATTATTGCAGTTTACATAGTATTAGCTAAGTTAAAAGCCTTCACGTATCTTTACCCTATAAGGACATGTAGCGGGTTATGGTGTCCCAAGTTCTAGGGCGTTACATTTACTCAATTGTATAATTACTTCCACTTGATTTCTTAAAAAACTGGAGATGACTTCCAATTCTTGTTTGTAAATTCATGGCTTTTCACTTTATTATATTGCTTCTAGTCATTTAAATTATCAAGGGTGTTTTGTTTCATGGTCTTTATTTTTATGCTAAGGCCCCACTTATATTAGGGCATCTTTTGGTGTTGTCCAAATAAGAGATCCTACATAAAGATATACTCTACCACTAGTTACTCCTTTCTTAGAGAATTTATTTTCTCTAGTAGTGGGCATAATAAGAAGTGGGTTATAGTCTTTCACTATAGTCTCTCATGTATCGATAGCTTAATTGAAAGCTCAAATTAAGATATTTGTTCATGCTATCCTTGTCTTATACTATTGGATGGAAGAACTCCATTTCATTTGATATGCATGATTTCTTAGACTTTGTGTCATTTTAACCCTACCTTTACATATTTTAGATCTTTTCTAGATTGTCTAAAAATGATGTGTTTTAAAATTAAAGTATTTCATAGCATACCTAAGAAAATATATGATTCCACTATACTTACCCACCTCATTTATATTTATTGTAAATTGACTTTGTATTATTGGTGTTATGTCTTAAACTTTGAGGATTTGACCAATCTACCACATGCCCTTGTCACTTAATAAGGACACACAAGACTTGTTGATAGGAATCGGATTCCCATATGACCAATCACCAGAGCTCGAGCTAAGGGCTCACAAAACCTGGTTTTGAGAATCCTTCATAAGCAACCAAATCCTAAGGATGCTAACTTGATTTCTATCTTTTTATCATATAATTGTTGTGCATTCCGATAGGTACATTTATCGGTTCTACAGTGTGCCAAATCACCTACACTATCGAGTGAGTTAGGAACCTCATCAGGACTCATATCTAATGACCTTGAAGAACCGACGTGTTGAAGACTATTTTTATATTTTTTATTTTCCTTAAACCATTTATTTTGTAAGCTTTTGGGACATTTTATTTGGTTGTATTTTGTGTTTTAGGACCGGCCACCTTTTAGTGGCATAGTTGTAATTGTTTAGCCATTTTAACCCTAAAGGGAGCAAGTATAAATACTTGCTTAAGTAGGGTTTACAGGGAGGAGAATATACACATTTTGTTGCCCAAATTTTTGTGACAGTTAGGGTTCATCCCAATTTTCATAAGACTCTTATCAATTTCTTCAAGGAATTGTAGTGAGTAGCAACTAAAGGAATTGTGAGTCATATCATTTTCTTGGTTGATTTCCTTTTCATGCTAGTGTGTAATATCTAGTCTTGATTAGGATTGGTTTGTTTAGTTCTTGATTTTCACATCAATTGTAGGGTTAATTTCCATCATTATATTGTTTACAATTTAGTGGAATTGTATCCTATATTGCTTTATTAATTGCCATTCTTCATTTGTGTGGAAGCTTACTGTATAAGAAGTTCACACCAATTTTTAGTGTTGTTAGTGATTGGATTTACGTTTGATATTGTGTTGTGTGCTTAATCGAATTGAGCACCGATGGGTGTCAAATCCAACAAAAATAAAACCTACTCCTAGACAATTATATGATTTGCATATAGTGGTGAGTAAGGTCGAATCCACAGGGATTGGTTAAATATATTTCTATTCAAAGAGAATAAAGAGGAAAAGAAAAATGGGGGTTTTTTTTTGTGAATCGAGTAAAATTGAAACAAGATAATAAAATCGAATATTGATAAAAAGCCTAACCAAAGGAATAAAGATAGTTTAATTCTAGGAATTGATCATCGATGCAAACATTTTCTATTCTTATTTCTAGATAAACTGGTTATGGTTATTAATAAGCTCTAACAACCTATCTCTCCTTACTTCCTCGATAATCAAAACAAGCTCTTTGATTACTTCTCTTATCGATTAGACAACCCTAGACAAGTGCTTAGGATTTAATCTATCAATAGCATTAAAAATCTAGAGAGACCACCAATTCATGCCAGTAGATTATAAGATAACCTATTTAAACATGATCATACACCTCCATAACATGAATTCGATCATCTATTTTATAACCAAACATGTTATTGTGTCACTTAGACTAGAACAATCAAACAATTACGGATTTGATGTGCTAATTGACAATGTATTAACTTGCTAATTGAGTAGAAGAGCTCTAATTCATACCAATCAACAAAGATAATAATGACAAAACGATCAGAAGATATATGAATATCCAAAAACGAGAATAGATTAAAGAAACATCAATTAGATCTCACAATTCGTGGAGAATTAAACATCTATAACCCTTTGGCTAGAAAAGTAGCTTAGCTACTCATGTTCATCAACAAAACGAAAATAAAAAGTAGAAACATGATGAACCTGGTTGCCTACTCTACCTCCAAGATGGTCCAAGGTTCTTCAAGATCCAAAAGATTTCAGATTCCCCTTAACCCTCTAGGGTTAGTTCTATTTATATTGTTAGAGGGATGGCATGTGATCTTTTGCTAGCAAGATACGAAAATATCTTTCCTTTTCCAAGTAGATTTCGAGAAGTGAATATTCGTTCGCCTGGCACGGCCTACACCACGGCTAGATTTCCAACCGTGCCTTCCTCTGTGCATAATCAACAAGTCTTCATCCTTATCCAGTGTATACCATGGCCTACACCACAGCTAGATTTCCAACCGTGCCTTCCTCTGTGCATAATCAACAAGTCTTCATCCTTGTCCAGTGTGTACCACGGTCTATACCACGGCTAGATCCTAGGTCGTGTCTTCCTTTGTCAAAGTTCCACAATTTCTTCTCCTTGGCACGTCTAGCTTCCACCATGGGTTCCACCACGGCTTCAAGCACGGTTGCTCCTACGGCCAGACCATGAGCCGTGTCTCTCTCTGTTAAAAATCCACATTTCCGCCTTCTTGTGCAGTGTGTAACACGGTTTACACCTTGGCCGTGCCTCAAACCGTGCTTCCTCCTAGGCAGATACACGGCCGTATACTTCAACCGTGTATCTTTCTGTTGATTCAAAACCAAGTACACTGCCATGTACTTCAATGACACACCTATGTACTTCCCTCTGGCAGTGTAAATCCTTGTCTTTGAACCAAGTTGTAGATGACTTCTCTAATTTACTTGAATTGGCACCCTTGACTCCATTTAACCTGATTTATCACCATAATAGAATTAAGTATCATTTCCTTATGATTTCTATAAAATCAATAATAATTTAACACAATTTATACTATAAAGATTGAGTATAAAATGGCTTTATCAAATTCCCCCACACTTAAACTCTTGCTTGTCCTCAAGAAATTGCATCAAATCAATTGAGAAATCTGTCATAGATTATTCAAACTTTCTTTTCATCATTCCAAGTATCTATTCATTTGTAATTCATGACTTGAAATTTTAATGTCTACTACTTCAACCAAACTGGTTTCCTGTGATCAAATTACCATGGAAAAAATTTAATAGCTAATCTAAACAAAACAAACTTTAATCCTCATGTTTAACAAAAGAATTTTATTTCAAAAGTAAATACTTAATCCACTAAAGAAAAACACCCAATTAAACTTCATTGGATATTAGCAAACATATAATCTTTGAAGCATAAAGTAAAAGCATATGGTATCAACTCTTTGCTAGATGTTCTCCCTTTTTATTATAAGTCTTGTTTTATTCAATGAATGTTTACATTCATGTTCTTTTGATTTATTCAAGAATCTATTTTGACGGGTTTTTGCGCGCTTCTTTTCATGAACTTTTTGCCTTTTCGCCTTTATCGTTATAGTGAGTTCATTGAGTCGGCACATCCCGAGCTCGTCACTCAAGTGACTGGGTTTTGAGATACCCTTACGGACTCTTCCTCACTCTAACATTCAAGTTTGAATACTCTTAACTCAATTAGTTGAATCATTGGATAATGGCTATGCTTGATTCCCTTTTTTTTTTTTCACTAAGTGTTATGATTTCTTTACAAACAACTTCAAAGAGTATACAGTAGCTAATATAACCTAGAAGTAAACTTGTTTATTTTTCACTTAGGACTCGACTTACTCTTAGACTTCCAATTCTAAAGCTAAATACAAGGTAAATTTGTTTCTTAAAGATTTCACTACTTAATTTTAACAAGTATTCTAATCACAGTAGTGGGTGAGTAAAGTATTTGGAAACAAGTCAATTTCACATTTTGTAGATGCTTATTACAACATTTAGTACAATCTCTAGATTTCATGATAATTTTGAAAAAGTTTGGCTTAAAATTGCTTAAGGACAAACATTCAAAGTATGGATCAATTCTCTATTCTCTATATTTTATTATCCTCTCCCCTACACTTAGCTTGACAGTGTCCTCACTGTTCCTAATTCATCACAATTAAAGAGGAATTAATAACACAAAGGACGTTCGAGAATAAGAGAAAGGAAATACTGGTACTTCTCTGGTATTGGAGTGCTCCCTTAAGCTTTGGAAAGTGTCATCTAATGATATGTATCCTTGCTACAGCTGATCCAAAAGTTCAAAACTACACTAAAATCAAAGAAAACTAAACAAAAAAACAAAGCAAAACAAAATAAAAGAATTTTTTTTTTTTTTGTTGACATGGGTTGCCTCCCATGAAGCGCCTTTCTTTAACATCTTTGGCTAGACGTTCCTGGCAGATGTTCGGATAAGGATTTTGATTCCAGCTTTGGTACCTTGGTAATGGGTTAATAACATCCGCAACAAAAATAGGAGAGATATTGTTAGGATGTTTCATGGCATCATAAATGTTAGATTTAATTACTTCACCATCAAATTCCATAGTGAGGGTACCATTATTTACATCAATTTTCGTCTTGGATGTCTTAAGGAATGGTTGCCCTAATAATATCAGTGATGAAGTATGAGAATCACTATCGTCCATGTCAAGCACATAAAAGTCAGCAGGAAAAACCAACCCATTAACTTGAACTAAAAATCTTCTAGAACTCCCTCAGATAAACATTGGACCTATCAGCAAGTTGAACAATAACACCTGTTTCCTTCAAAGGACCAACATTTAAATGTTGATAAACAGACAAAGGCATGACATTGATAGAAGCTCCTAGATCACACATGGCTTTAGCAATTCCAAGATTACCTATTTTGCAAGGAATGGTAAACATACTTGGATCCTTACATTTAGGAGGAAGCTTCTTCTGAATAATGGCTGAAACATTTTCACTCACACTAATCTTTTCATTGCCTTTCAGCTTCCTTTTGTTAGTGCATAAGTCCTTGAGGAATCTAGCATAGCGCGGTATTTGCTTAATTGCATCAAGCAAAGGAATATTTACCTCGACTTTGCGAAAAGTTTCCAGAATCTCTTTTTCTTCCGCTTCATTCTTGGATTTCGCCAATCTGGAGGGGAAAGGAGTGGTATCAATGTGACCTTTGATGGCTCAACTAGAGAGTTGCTAATCTGGTTGCCCTGCTGGCTCGGAGTCAAAATTCTTTCTTGTCTCTTCCTCAAGATTAGACGGATGTCCTTTCTTATTTGATCCCTACAATTCTATTCCACTTCTCAAGGTAATTGCATTAACGCTTTGCTTGGATTTGTGATAGTTTGAGAAGGTAACTTACCTTGAGTTTCTAACTTATTACAGAGAAGCAAGTTGGCTTACCTGATTTCCAAGTTTTGAATGCTCTGCTTTGTTTCCTCTTGAAATTGTTTTGTATTAGCAGCAAGAGACTTAACAATGTCCTCAAGAGACATACCTGAGGTGGAAGGAGCTTGGGGTACTTAGTGTGATGGCTTAGGCTGGAATTGTTAGAAATGTTGAGGGTTATTGCCATATTAGAAGTTAGGATGATCCCTCCATCCAGGATTGTAAGTATTCGAGTAGGGTCATACTTCCTTTGTGGTTGTCTGGGAATCCTCCTACAGCATTGGGTGTTCATGATTGTCATCTTGCAATGTGGGCACATGTCGGTAGGATGATTAGGAGCAGCACAAATTCCATAAGCCTTCACCTGCTGGGTTTTCAAGAGCTAGCTGCTGCACAAGGGAGGTTAGGTTAGAAATTTGATGTTCAAGGTTAGACACACTTACCTCATTTACCTTCCTTGAAGATGCATTATGCCTATACCCAAATTGTTGCGAATTGGCAGCCATAATGGAGATCAATTCCCTAGCTTGACCAAGGGTTTTGTTTACTATGGCGCTCCAGTTGCAGCATCCATCATCTTTCTTTCCATTGGAATCAGACCTTCGTAGAAGTATTGGATGAGAAGTTGTTCAGATATCCCATGTTGTGGACATCTTGCACACAGTTGCTTGAACCTCTCCCAATACTCATGAAGAGTCTCGATGTCCCTCTGTTTTATACCACAAATTTCTCTTCTTATACCAGCGGCTCTGGATGCGGGGAAGAATTTGTCCAAGAAGAGTCTCACCATATCTGTCCAAGTGGTTATACAACCTAGAGGCAAATAAAACAACCAATCTTTAGCTTTAGTACTTAAAGAAAACGGAAAAGCACGTAGCTTGATTTGATCGTCGGTTATTCCTTGTGCCTCATACTAGAACACACTATATGAAACTCTTTCAATGCTTATGAGGATCTTCATTCTCAAGACCATGAAAGGTGGGTAGCAGATGTATCAACCCAGATTTCAACTCGAATTCCACAGCTAGTTCGGGGTAGTGAATACAAAGTGGTTGTTGATTCACATCCGGTGCAGCCAATTCCCTTAATGTTCTCTCGGGATTTGCCATATCGTCTTCTTTTTCTGAATCAAGGGTGAATAAGACAAATCCGATGCTAAGTTTTATCTAGTGGATGATCTAGCTTCTTGTCGTAGCCTCTTTAGAGTCTTCTCAATCTCCGGATTATAAGTTAGTTCACCTGTCTGAGAAGAACGAGTCATACAAGAATAGAAATAAATTTGACACCAATCCCTAGCAACGGTGCCAAAATTTTATGGGTGTCGAATCCAACAAAAATAAAACCTACTCCTAGACAATTATATAATTTGCATAAGTGGTGAGTAGGGTCGAATCCACAAGGATTGGTTGAATATATTTCTATTCAAAGAGAATAAAGAGGAAAAGAAAAATGGGGGGTTTTGTTTGTGAATCGAGTAAGATTGAAACAAGATAATAAATCGAATATTGATAAAAAGCCTAGCCAAAGGAATCAAGATAGTTTAATTCTAGGAATTGATCATCGATGCAAATATTTTCTATTCTTATTTCTAGATAAACTGGTTATGGTTATTAACAACTCTAACAACCTATCTCTCCTTACTTCCTCGATAATCAAACAAGCTCTTTGATTACTTCTCTTATCGATTAGACAACCCTAGATAAGCGCTTAGGATTTAATCTATCAATAGCACTAAAAATCTAGAGAGACCACCAATTCATGCCAGTAGATTATAAGATAACCTATTTAAACATGATCATACACCTCTATAACATGAATTCATCATCTATTTTATAACCAAACATGTTATTGTGTCACTTAGACTAGAACAATCAAACAATTACGGATTTGACGTGCTAGTTGACAATATATTAACTTGCTAATTGAGTAGAAGAGCTCTAATTCATACCAATCAACAAAGATAATAATGACAAAACGATAGAAGATATATGAATATCCAAAAATGAGAATAGATAAAAAAACATCAATTAGATCTCACAATTCGTGGAGAATTAAACATCTATGACCCTTTGGCTAGAAAAAGCTTAGCTACTCATGTTCATCAACAAAACGAAAATAAAAAGTAGGAAACATGATGAACCCGGTTGCTGCTCTGCCTCCAAGATGGTCCAAGGTTCTTCAAGATCCAAAGATTTCAGATTCCCCTAACCCTCTAGGGTTGGTCTATTTATATTTTAGAGGGATGGCATGTGATCTTTTGCTAGCAAGATACGAAAATATCTTCTTTTCTAAGTAGATTTCGAGAAGTGAATATTCGTCCATTGGCACGGCCTACACCACGGCTAGATTTCCAACCGTGCCTTCTCTGTGCATAATCAACAAGTCTTCATCCTTATCCAGTGTATACCACGGCCTACACCACTGCTAGATTTCCAACCGTGCCTTCCTCTATGCATAATCAACAAGTCTTCATCCTTGTCCAGTGTGTACCACGGTCTATATCACGACTAGATCCTAGGCGTGTCTTCCTCTGTCAAAGTTCACAATTTCTTCTCGTTTGCACTTCTAGCTTCCACCACGGTTCCACCATGGCTTCAAGCACGGTTGCTCCCACGGCCAGATCATGAGCCGTGTCTCTCTCTGTTGAAATCTACATTTCGCCTTCTTGTGCAGTGTGTAACAGGTTTGCACCTTGGCCATGCCTCAAACCGTGCTTCCTCCTAGGCAGTACACGACCATTACTTCAACCGTGTATCTTCCTGTTGATTCAAAACCAAGTACACGCCGTGTACTTCAATTACACACCTATGTACTTCCATCCAGCGGTGTAAATCCTTGTCTTTGAACCAAGTTGTAGATGACTTCTCTAATTTACTTGAATTGGCAACCCTTGACTCCATTTAACCTGATTTATCACCATAATAGAATTAAGTACCATTTCCTTATGATTTCTATAAAATCAATAATAATTTAACACAATTTATACTATAAAGATTGAGTATAAAATGGCTCTATTAAGCACATCATCATTGGTGTTAAGGTTGTTTGATTTACAAATTGGATTCCAAAAGAGCTTAGGGTTCACGCCATTTGGAGGGTTGTTGCCCGAATTTGATTGAAGTTGTTTGAATTTTTTGTATGTATATGTTTTAGTCAAATTAAGGCATATCACTTGTATTCTATACTCTCTAACCTTCAAGTTATCGACAAAAGGGTGCACAAATATACTTAGTAAATAACTACTTCACAACAAAAATGTCATGCAAAATTTTAGACAACTTAATTTATTACTAAATACAAAAGAAATACATATAATAACCACCTAGTACTACACAACTGATACAAACCACGCCCATGTGTGACGAAACCTAATACCAATACGTTCAGAATTGCAACCCAAGATGACAAACAATCAAAGGGGAACCGCGCCCATTGCCTATAGACGAGGTAAGAACCTTGGTATTTCCCTGCTATAGGCTCCTCGTCATCACTAGCATCCTCCAATGGAGACATATCATCATCTTCACTATAGCCCTCAGTTCATACTCACCATCATCACACAGAATCATAACACGTCTATTTGGACATTGATTAGCAATATGACCTCTACCTTGGCATTTAAAACATTTAATGTCACGATTTCTAGGAGTAGAAGAATCAGGTTTACCTTGATTACCAGGAGTAGAACCTGCTTACTTCTACTCTCATTTTGGCTTGGTGGGGTAAAGACTTTTCTTCCTTCTTCCATTGGTTAGTCTTCCAAGTAGATGAACTAGCACCCTGTTGAAACCGTGCAGTACTACTACCTTTCCTCCTGTGTTGGTTCTCAACCTTTATAGCCATGTGAACCATATATTCCAATTCCACATAATGCTGCAATTCTACTACATTTTGTATCTCTCTATTAAACCCTGCAAGAAATCTAGCCATGGTAGCCTCTCTATCCTCCTCAACATTTGCTCTAATCATAGTAACCTCCATCTCCTTGAAATACTCATCCACACTTTAGCTTCCCTGCTTAAGAGTTTGCAATTTGTTGTACAACTCACGATAATAATAAGCAGGAACAAACCGCTTCTTCATCACCCTCTTCATCTCTTTCCAAGACTCAATAGGTGGTTCGCCATTCCTTCTTCTATTCAACATCAGTTGATCCCACCACACTATGGCATAATTTGAAAATTCAATGGCAGCAAGCTTCACTTTCTTTCTCTTACTATAATTGTGACATTTAAACACCATCTCTACCTTCTTCTCCCATTCTAAGTATGCCTCGGGATCATTCTTCCCTTGGAAAGGAGGAATCTTCATCTTTATACTACTCAATTGATTATCCTCTCTATTTCTATCTCCTCTATCTTCCCAATCCCTAGTTCCTCTATTCCTACCACCATAACCTCTATAACTCCCGATAGAAGGTTCATCGAATTCATCATCAGAAATTTCATCTCTACCCCTTTGTCTTCTCTTAGAACAACTCTTCATCTTACGCCCTTGAAAGATGTTTTTTGATTGCTCTAGTTTTTACTCCACCGTCTCATGAATTCGTTCCATTCCCTCCTGAAACATCCTCTTCATCTCACTTCTCAACACCTCAATCACTAACCTAGCATCAAACCTCCTCCTCTCACCTTTAGGAGAACTGTGCCGTGACATAGTTCCTGCAATAAAAGGTTAGTACTAACACAAATATATAGAATTAAGCCTCACGATTCACTCCCTTACGTGTTTCACTCTAAGGATGATATCTCACAATCACTTGTGTATTCTCACAAGCAAGGATGATATCAACTCACCAATCCCTCTTCTCAACTCTCTTGGAACTAACCCAAACTACACCAATCCCTTCCGTAGAATTCAAGAACAACTCTAGGGGCTTGAATTTTCCTCTTTTTCTTTCCTTTTTGTTGCCTTTGTTTCGTCCTTTGTTCTCGGTTTTTTTTTTTTTTTTGTAACAAGCTTAATAGGATGCACTACACTACTTAAGAAACAATTAACACTATGGACTTGAGTATGAAGCTATGACAACATGAAACTTGATATGAACAATTGATATGAACGATTGGAGTTAGGGTTTTGATGTTACCTTTCTCAAACTGAACTGATGTTTAACAAACCTAGGCTCTAATACTAAACTGATACGAACCATGCTCACGTGTGACGAAACCCAATACCAATACGTTCGGAATTGCAACCCAAGATGCCAAACAATTAAAGGGGAACTGCGACCCGTTGCCTATAGACAAGGCAAGAACCTTGGTATGTTCTGTTGACGCCACAATCGGGATGAAAGTCCAATTGATAAGTATGGTTGAATGCCACTGTAAACACCCCATTTTTGCCCTAGGAGTCAATAATTTTCAATAATAATCAATTTTCAACTTTTCCCAATTTTTCCCTAATTTAGCATAAAATAATAAAAATGTTCAAAAAATAAAAATAAATAGGAAAACACTTAAATTTTGAAAAATGATTTCGGAAATAGCAATAATGAATAACAAACAATTTTTACAAATTTTTGAAATTTCGAAAAATACAAAAAAATAGAAAAATCGCATTGCATATATGGAATTTGCGAAATTAGAAAAATCAGGAAAGTGGGCTAGCTCAGCTGGTCCGGACCATGGCTAGGCGCGCGTGCAGGGGGGCTCGGTCAGACGTTCGAATCGCGGAGGAAGCAGTTTCCGCGTTTTGCAATTTTTTGACTTATCCAGGATACGTGGCAGCATCTGATTGGCTGGAAGAAACGCACGCGCCGGGTGCGTGATCGTCTCCTACCTCATGCCCGAGATCGCCGACGAGGAAAAAATTCGTATTTCGGCCGTTTTGATTCGATCTTTTTGCACAAATCCAATAGATATTCAACAGAAATAAGATAAACATTATCTAATTAGAATCAAATCGCAACAAATCATTGGATGGGCACGAATCGAGTTGGTTTTTCAACCGAAAATCCGATCAGCTTCAATCGAGGAAATCCGAGCTTCTCTAGCTCGGTTTCAAGCACCTATAAATAGAGGAGGAGATGAGGAAGCAAGAACACAGATCAGAATTGCGAGAGAGAGAGAAAAGAGCGTGAATCGGAGGAAACCCAAAGTTGCGACCGCTGATCGGAATTCAAACCATCGCAAGGAGACGTTCTGGGAGTAAAACCGCCACCACCATCGATTCACACCCTCAAGAAGCTAGGATTCGACACTTTACCCGCCGCAAACGACCGCTGGAACGCCGTGAACGAGCCAACCCGCCACCGTGTCCCGACCGACCGACCCGACCCGATTCGACTCGACCAACCCGACCCGCGCACCGACCCGGATTCCGGGTAAGTCGGATTTTTTAGAATTTTTATTTATTTTATTTTATTTTATTTATTTTTTGTTTATTTATTCTAAATTTATTATTTGTTTATTATTGTTTTTTTTTGGGTTTTTGTTATTTGTTTAGTTATTAGTTATTTATTTGTTTCTATTTTCAATAAATAGGAAAATGTAGAAATTAGGTTTTTTTAGGTTTTAATAATGAAAAATAAAAAAATAAAAAAAATAAAATGAAGAAAACAATAAAAATATTAGGAAAATAATAATAAAATTTTAGATTTCAAAATAGGATAGAAAATACACTTAGATAAAATTTTTAAAAAATCAAAAAAATCATAAAATCATAAAGATTCATAAAAAATTTCAAAAAAAAAATCATGAAAAAAAGAAAAAAGGAAAAAATAAGTTTTAAGCACGTAGAAAAATCCTTTCTTCAAATAAATCCCAAATGATGTTTTCCTTAAAATCTTTTTCAAAATAAAATCAGAACTTAGGTTTAGTTTTTTTTAGAAAAAAAATCCTAAGATATTAAGAACATAAATCAAAAGGTTTTTTTAAAAATTAAATTCACCAACAAATTTAAAGGTTTAAGAAAAGCGAACTACGACTTTTTTGATCCTGAGTAGCAGGTACGTAGGCACACTTTCGGGTCAACCCCTAAAATGAAGGGAAAAATCCTTTTTCTTGAAAAAAATTAAAAAAAACATAATAAAAGTAACAGAAACACATGAAACACATTTCTAGAGATGAACAATTTTGAGAGATTAGGTGGTAACCGTAAGGTTTTAATGGGTTTAGCCTCCGGATTTAGAAACTCTGGTTTTCCCTTTTTCTCTTCTCATAAAAACGAGAAGGGGAAATAACGACGACTAGTACCCAAAATTTAAAGGGACTAATCCGCTCCTTTAGTCTTAATTCAATTTTCCAACAATAGTTGGGTGGGACTCCAAAAATCAAACGAAATTCCTAACTCAAGTCGGGGAAATCTAGATTAGATGAGCATAGGGTCTATTTTAGATCAGATTAGGAAGGGGGATTCAAAAATTAGACTCGACTGGATGGCGACTCCACTGGGGACCCATACCAGCAGGCTAGCCACCTGAATCTCTCCAAGCTGTTACTTTAAAAAAACGTGTTTCAAATCATTACTTTGTTACTAACTTTGCGGATTTAGTTAGATTTTAGTTTCTTTAACTGTGGGGTTTTTTGCATGCATACATATGTTTGTGTGAGTAGATGCGGTCAAACCCCGGGACCGTCCTAGAAACCTAAGACGGGGAGCCATTGTGTAGGTTTCGGGCGAAGTGAGTTGATTCACCGTTCGGGACCGATTAGGCTACCCTACCCTATGCTTCGATATGGCCTGAGATCCATTTCTTCGAGAATGCGGGGGGCCCATAGAGTTTCGGAACCAGTTAGAACCAACCTACTTGCATACATAACATCGTACGAGGGGTTGACAATTGGATACAATGTAATGGTTTGTTATTTTTGTCCTTGGAGTTTAGGACTATTTCCCTGTAACATTTTTCATAGTTATGTTTGTAACTAGGTTGTTTCCTATTGTAATAGATGGCTAGCAGTGCAGTCGCCGCCTCCTCCGCAAAGAGATTCGGTGTACAAACCTTTGGACCCAAATTGGGCTGGACCACTGGTTTACCTTGTAAAACCCCGGAGGAGCAGGCCCTTCATCCAGCGGGGAGATCAGCCCCATCCTCTCACTGACTAAGGCAGAGGCGAATTTAAACCTATGGTTGGGGCCATGCTCCAATTATGGGAGATTGACCCGCCGCCTTCTTTATCGGGCCACATGAGATTACCCCTACCCGGGAGGAATACACTCAACTGCTAAAAGGCACCAGCACCTAACCGATCAGATTTTACATTCCAAACCTAGAGGCCGAGCCCCCCGGGTACCTTCACAAATTACTAGGCATCCGGGAAAAGACAGCAGTTAACAAAGCCTTAGCAGACTGTAATGGATATTGCATACGGATGGATGATCTAGAAGCCTGGTTTTTTGCCCGAGAAGACAATGGGGACAAATGGACACCCTATGTGGGGACCCTAAACTTACAGACAGAGAAGGGTGAATGCTTTCATCTTGACGGCCTTCGCCACCATTCTGTTCCCCACCGGAACTTTCTATATTCATACCGGGTTGCAGAGCTGGTGACCCAATTCCTGAAGGGAAGATCTTACATCCGGCTCTACTGGATGAACAGATTCGAAACCTGAATTTCCTCAAAAAGAAAGGTCATGGGATCTTGCGCTCAAACATCAACCTTTTGCTAATATGGTTCGTAAGCCACCTCAAGTACTTGGGGTTGAACATGGTTAGGAAACCCTAGCCCAACAGGTGGATCTGGTGGATTCTTGTATAGAAAAGGTAAAGTTACCCGACGCATTACCAGCCACAGTTGGGTGATCTGCTTAGAAGCCTTAGCGCCGAAGATATTCTATGGACAGCCAGGTGGAGTTGCTGCGATAAATCATCTTAACCTGCAGTAATTTCCAAGCAGTGCCATTAATCGGGATCAACGGATGTATCGGATATCACCCCAACTCCTTTGTTCGCCAATTCGGTACCGCCTTCACTCGAAGCAGTCACCTTTGAGTATCAGGATCCGAACCTGTTGGTAGCCGAGAAATTTGCTAAGCTGGAAAGGGTTCAAAGCACTCTGGGAAGCAAATCGAAAGCCCGAATGTGGACCTCGGTGAGCTAGATGGCGATGTGGGAAAACACTAAGCAACCAGGGGAGTTTGAAAACCGCCAGCTATACCAGACAGGGGAAAGAGCATACCGGGTTCCAGACGTCACCCAGCCAAGACCAGATAAGATCAATCCAGAAACAGATCTACCTGGAGCGGTCAAGGCCCAGATGGAAGTATACTTCGAAGCTGCAAACTATAAGAAAGACATCTGGAAGGGACGCTTCAAGGAATCTGACCAAAGAAACAAGGCCCTGGAAGCACAATTGGGAAAAGTGCCAAAACAAAGTCAAGGAATTAGAAGCCGTCATCAGTGGGAAAAGTCCGAGCCTCCACAACAGAAAACCAAAGAGCTAGGAATAGGGCATCATTTGTAATATTTTGTTTTGATCATTGAACTCCGAAATTTTAATATTAATAAAAGTAAGTTTTAATAATACATTGTCATCAGTTGTCAACCCTTTTATCTTTTAGCATCCGCATGACACACGTATATCATTTTTGCATCCTCACACTAAAATAAGAATGCGCGTCCAGGTATCAAAATAGTTTCCCAAAACAACCAAACCTCCTAGAAGCCCAGTGCTCTTTACGCTCAAGATCAAAGATACCAACAGCGTGACAACCGCAACAACACCAACGCTGAAGCTGCCTCAGACTCTAGGATCATATCCCTAGAGCAAAGGGTCCAACAGTTGGCTGCCCAGGTTCCCCTATTGACTGAAAGCATCGGCCTCCTGCGCAACACCCAGCCGGCTCAAGAAGAGATTCAGGGGCCAGGAAGGGAAAAGCAGTGGAGGGATAGCCTCCAGAATACGAAGAAATCAATTCCCCACTTAACTCAGCCTTCGAGTATGAACCGAAGGTCAGCTAGGGCCGACCTCTGATGATTGAAAAAGGAAATGGAAGAGAGACAAAAGGAGATGGAGAAGCGACTCTTCAGTAGCTCAGGGACAAGGTGAAAACTATGGAGGGCCCTGATGGTTTTGAACAGGCCAGAATCACTAACTTGCCAGCATGTAGGGAGGAGGCATACCCTGACAAGTTCAAGACCCCAGATTTTGAAAAGTATGATGGGCCCGGCTGCCCCAAGATGCATACCAGGCTATATGCTCAGAAAATGAGAAAGTATGCTCAATACGATCAACTCATGCTCCAGCCCTTTCCAGGACAGCCTCACAGGCCCCGCATTGGTCTGGTATGCTCACCTCGACTTCAACATTGTAAACACCTGGGAAAAGCTAGCCCGGGCCTTTTATGATCAATACAAGTTTAAAACATCAAAGTTGCCCCATCTGTAATCGATCTGGGGAGTCTCCGAAAAAGACATACTGAGCTGTTCAAGGAATTACTCAGCGATGGAGGGCCCAAGCCACCAGGGTAGCCACTCCGATATCTGAAAAGGAATTGACACCCCATATTTGTCAATACCTTGGACAAAACTTATTTTTCACATTTGGTAGGCCAGACCTCCTCCAGTTTGCAGAAGTAGTGGCTGCAGGTTGCAGGATCGAAAATGCCATCACCGCCGGCGGGCTCCAACCAAGGGAACCTCCTAGGGTCACACCAACCCAAAGGCCCTTAGGAGGAAGCAAAGTTAAAAGACCCCATAGTCAGTACAGTGCATTCTAGCAAGGCAGAAAAAACCTGGGACTCGGGTAACTTTCCAAACCACGAATACCCCACCCCAGCAACCTACGACGGGTCATACACAGGCTACCAGGCCCCCAAGGAAAGTTCACTCCAATCCCCATACCGCTCAGTCAGGTCTTCGCCGGTTGAAGGCAACAACTTGATTAGTTTCGAACCCCCCAACGACCGATATAGGCCAAGAATTTCGACTCCAACCTCAAGTGTGACTATCACATGGGTCAAGAGGGCACTCCACAGATAGGTGCTGGAGGCTCCGACACAAAATCCAAGACTGATTGACGCAGGGATCATATAATTGGTTTTTTGTGAACCCCCCAGCACCTAATGTCAACACCAACCCTTGCCCAATCATAGGCCTACCATCAACATGATCACGTCAGAAGAGTCAGTCCCAAAGAAGCCCTTAAATAGAATCCGGCGGAGCAACCCGCTTCGGGAGAGACCCCAAAGGCGCACATTAAAGGAAGAGGGTTTTATCCGGAGACCCACGGTTGGCGCTTTGGGAGAATCACACGGGAAGTTTCAGTACTGGTAAACTATTCATACACCCCGACGAGCAAGGGCCGCCTAGTGGGTGGGGGCCGGAATTTGAGAAGCAAGACAATCTAGCAAAGGAAAGAGGAAAGACCATCAAGATTTTCAACGAAGTGAATATGGTGACTAGCAAGAGGCCCATCAATTTAAAGAGGGGCACCAGGGGACCTTCGGACTGGGTTATGTTCCTACGGCCGCAGAAGAAGCACAACAAAGGGTTTTTTAAGGCAGAATGAAGGGAAGCTGATTGACACCCAATGAGCATCCCACCTCTCCAACAATTTTTTCCGAAGGGAAAAATACCATTCAAGAGCTTCGAATAAAAAAAGAGGACAACAACAAAGGGGAACAATCTCCCACATGTCCAACCAACATCCAGCTCTGAACAACCGGTTTTGTTGTCCTATCAATAGCGCTAGGTTAGCTCAAGAGTGGGAAAAATCATTGAACAAATTTTATTGAGACTATTATCAAATTTCCCCATTACAGTTTGTTTTTTTTTATTATTATATATGATTTCATTTTTTATGTCACTCAGATCTCCCACCATCGAACATCAGGATATTTCGTGTGAGTAAAACGTAAAAAACGCTGATATTTTTTCCCAAACGGCGGGGTCAGTTGTTGAAGACGATATCTTAGACCACGAAATAATACAAGAAAATTGGCTAAAACATGAAAAAAGCGGAATCTTGATCGACGAGCCTTTGGAGACAGTAAATCTAGGAAGCATGGAAAACCTAAGAACCTCAAAATCGGGACAAGTTTGAGTCCCGAGCAAAATGTGAGATAACCGAGCTATTAATCGAATATGCAAAGTGTTTGCCTGGTCATATGGTGACATGCCAGGGCTAGACCAGTCGATAGTGTTCACAGGCTTCCCACAAGGGAAAAATGTCAAACCTAAAAAACAAAAACAAAGAAATTTAGGCCTGACATCTTGCTAAAAATCAAAGAACAAATCAAAAAACTACTAGAAGTAGGGTTCATCGAAGTATCCGACTACCCAAGATGGGTGGCAAATGTAGTCCCCATTATAAAGAAGAACGGAAAAGTGCGCGTATGCGTGGACTTTCAGGACTTAAACCAAGCCACGCCAAAGGGTAACTTCCCCCCCACCTCTAATTGATGTTCTAGTGGATAACAACCGCGGGAAACCATCTCTTCTCATTCATGGACGGCTTCTCAGGTTTCAATCAAATAAAAATGGTTGCGGAAGACAAAACCAAAACAACCTTCATCACGACATGGGGAACTTCTGTTACAAAGTCATGCCCTTCGGTTTGAAAAAAACGCCGGGGCAACGTATCAGGAGCCATGGTCGCCATACTTCACACATGATGATCACGAGGTTGAAGTATACGTCGTGACATGATTACTAAATCCAAAGAAAGAGAAAGCCATGTAGATATCCTAAGGAAGTTGTTTAAGCGACTGAGGAAATTTCAGCTTAAGCTAAACCGGAAAAAAAGTACTTTCGGGGTTACAACCGGAAATTGTTAGGGTTTGTTCATCAGCCAGGAGGCTTAAGAAATTTACCCTGACAAGGTAAAGTCATATTAGAGTTTACCTTCCCCACGCTCTGTTTTAAAAAAGTAAGAAGCTTGCTGGGGAGACTAAATTATATAGCTCAGTTTATCTCACAACTCACCACAAATGCCCGGCCGTTATTCCGTCTGTTGAAAAAGAACCCGCAATAGAATGGGACGATGAATGTGAAGAAGCGTTCAGGACAATCAAAGACTATCTTATAAAGCCCCCGGTCTTGATAGTCCCAAAACAAGGAAAACCCTTATTCTTATACCCCACCATACTCCCCGAATCCATGGGATGGTGCTGGGGCAGAAAGACGAAGGGAAGAGAACGTCCCTATATTATTTAAGCAAGAAGTTCACAGATGGGGAACAGAGGTACTCAGAGGTGGAGAAGACGTGTTGTGCGTTTAATTTGGGTCATGCATTTTAAATAAGGCAATACACCCTTTTTCTTAATCGTATTGAGATGTTGACAAGACATGATCCTTTGGGAAATACTTGGGAGAGAAGCCAGCATTGATGGGGGAGAATCTCTAAATGGCAATGCTTCTTTTCCGAGTTTTACAACACTATGTAAGTCAGAACTCGAATAAAGGGGCAAGCCTTAAACCGATCAGTTGGCGAACACCCGTCGAGACAGATACCCAAGAAAAACAAGTCCAATTTCCGGACGAGAACATATTAACAGTAGAAGATATGCCGGTAGAAAACTCTGGGAGAGAGCAGAAAGGTGAGTGGAAACTATTCTTCGATGGGGCTGCCATTGTATTCAGTTGTGGGTTAGGGCAGTATTTATATCCCTAGACGGCACTCAATTCCCTGCGGGGATAAGACTTACATTTCCCTATACCAATAATATCGCGGAATATGAAGCATGTATTCTTGGCCTCAAGATGGGCCCGCCAAATGGGAATCCGCGAATTAGAGGTGTACGGGGACTCGTCGCCCCACATACTACAAACAAGGGGGGATACAAAACTAAAGACCCCAAAAATGGTACCGTACCATCAACACTTGATAGAGCTGATTGGGGGAGTTTAAGGCAATCCCCCTTCACGTGCATCCGAGAATTCAGAATCCCGTTCGCAGATGCCCTAGCCACACTCATCCAGATTCAAATAACAGGAGGAGCCGAGTTCAACCGATGAAATAGACATCGAAAGTCGGCCCGCTTATTGTTTGACAATTGAAAAGATACAAGATGATAAGCCCTGGGATCAAGACTCAAGCCTTCCTCCAAGAAAGGGAAATATCTTGAAATGGCTAGCAAGAATTTACCAAAGAACGCTCAGAAGGTTTGGGAAGCCATTTCTTATTAAGTGGGTCTATACTCTACAAGAGATCGTTTGAAAACCAAACCCCGTTGAGATGTGTGGAAAAAATGAAGCATGCGAACTCATGAAGGAAATACATGAAGGGGTATGTGGACCTCATTTTGAACGGCTACATGTTGGCCCGAAAAATCATGAGGTTTTGGGGATTACTGGTTAACCATGGAGTCAGATTGCATAAAGTATGTCAAGCACCCGCCATCTGTGCCAATATACGTAAACCGGATCTAAAGCTCCACCCAACGAGCTACATTTGTTACGGCGCCGTGCCTTTCTCCATGTGGGGAATCAACATAATCGGCCCAATCACTCCAACGGCATCCAATGGCCACAGATTTATACTGGTAGCGATTGATTACTTCACCAAATGGGTAGAAGCGTCATCATATACCCAAAGTCACAAAAGGGTAATAGTCGCTTTTTAAAAGGGACATAATAGCCCAATATGGAGTTCCTGAGTCAATCATCACCGACAATGGTACCAATCTCAACAATAAATCGATGACAGGTTTTTTGTCAACCATTCCACATAAACCACAAAAATTCAACCCCCTACCGACCTCAAATGAACGGGGGAGTAGAAGCAGCTAACAAAATATCAAGAAGAAACATCGAGAAAATGACAACAACTTACAAAGATTGGCACAAATGTTACCATTTGCTCTCATGGCTTATAGGGACTTCGATAAGAACATCTACGGGAGCTACCCCTTACTCATTGGTATAGTCAGAAGCAGTGCTGCCAGTGGAAGTTGAGATAAACCCTCATTCAGAATCTTGTCAAAAACTCAATTAACAGAATCGGATTGGGTTTAAAAAAAAGGCTTGATCAGCTGAACTTGATTGATGAAAGAAGACTCACCGCGCTATGTCATGGTCAGTGTTACCAATAGAGGGTAGCCCTAGCATTCACAAGAAGATGAGACCTCGGTACTTTAAAGGGGGGCGATCTAGTAACTAAGAAAAGTTCCCCGAACCCCAAGACTCCAGAGGAAAATTCACTCCAAATTATGAAGGCCGTATGTGGTGAAAAAGGTTCTGTCAGGTGGTGCTCTAATATTGACTCGATGGATGGTCCAGAATTGAAGACCCCGTCAACACAGATGCTGTAAAGATGTACTATCTTTAGGCAAGGGAATTGAAATTTGCCAATGTTTATGAAGCCAATATTTAATATAAGTTCATTGAGTCGAGTTTTTACTTTTTTACAAGCAAAGCTTATATTTCCCTGAATGGTCAACAATCCCAATCAATTCTCATCACAATAAATACACCTAAACACATTACCCCCCACTTTGTCAATGAAAGATAAACACTGAAATGATAATGAATCTTAATGTAATTTGTGATATAAATTTTGTCTACTCCTAAGCATTAAAACTGAGCGCATTATTTGGATAAACATTACCGTCGAAAAGAGCTTTGTGCATAAAGGAAAGAGGCACATCAAGATTTTCAATCCATGTCAAAATAAAAGAAAAAAGCAGGAGCAAACCAACACGAAGGTTTGGTTGTTTGGTTGCTATTCAAGATAAACTGGCAAGCATATTAAAATAGGTAACTATCATCACTTTATGAAAGACAAACACATCATCTAGCTTAGTAAGAAGCATGTTCAAAAGCACCAGATGAGTCAGCTCATAATGAAGCACGTGTCTAGAACATTTCCTTTAATAGGTTTAGTCAGCCCAAAATGGCACTTTCCTGAAAAAAAAAACCTGTTCTCAAGGTCAGCTCATAAAGGCACCTTTTGAGACAGTTCTAGTTTAGGTTTAGTTAGCTCTTGGGGCACTTTCCCAAAAATCAATCTATGGGTTAGTCAGCCCAATATGGGCACTTTCCGAAAAAAACCTGTTCTCAGGGTCAGCTCATAAGGGCACTTTTTGAGACGTTCTAGTTTAGATTAGTTAGTTCTTGGGGCACTTTCCTAAAAATCAATCCAAGGTTAGTCACCCAAAATGGGCACTTCCCGAAAAAAACCTGTTCTCAAGGGCAGCTCATAAGGGCACCTTTTGAACAGTTCTAGTTTAGGTTTGTCAGCTCTTGGGCACTTTTCTAAAATCAATCCAAGGGTTAGTAAACCCAATATGGGCACTTTTTCGAAAAAAACCTGTCCTCGATGGTCAGCTCATAAGGGCACCTTTTGAGACAGTTCTATCTAAGGTTAGTCAGCCCAAGATGGGCACTTTCCTAAGAATTTTATCAAAGGTTAGTCACCCAATATGGGCACTTTCCTAAAAATCCGTTCTCAGGGTCAACTCATAAGGGCACCTTTTGAGACACTACCACAGGTTAGTCAGCCCAAGATGGGCACTTTCTTAAAATCTATTTTAAGGTTAGTCAGCCCAACATGGGCACTTTCCTAGATTCTCCCGATTAGTAGCTCTTGGGGCACTTTTCGGATACATCCTTCCCAAACGTTGCTAGTTTAACAAGCGCTTATGTCGACAGGTAGCCAATTATAAGGGTGCTTCCTAAGTAAATTTTCTTTCCAAGGTTGCAAGTCTGATAAGACGCTTCCTATCATCATTTCTCGTACATTCCTACTCGATGCTGGAGATGTGTCCCCTCGCCAAATTTGTTAGCCCATAAAAGCACTTTTTGGAGAGGGAACATACCTTGAATTGTTAGGAACATGTTCCCAAACCCTAGGATTATCAGCTCTCGGGCATTTTCCTACTAAACCTAATTCAAGAGGTCAAAAAAGGCGTCTTTTGTTTGTCTTTGTAGTTAAATTTTTCAAACTTTACCACAAAGAGGGGCAGCTGTAAACACTCCATTTTTGCCCTAGGAGTCAATAATTTTCAATAATAATCAATTTTCAACTTTTTCCCAATTTTCCCAATTTTTCCCTAATTTAGCATAAAAAAAAAAAATTCAAAAAATAAAAATAAATAGGAAAACACTTAAATTTTTAAAAAAATTTTGGAAATAGCAATAATGAATAATAAAAAATTTTTACAATTTTTGAAATTTCGAAAAATACAAAAAATAGAAAAATCGCATTTTATATATGGAATTTGCGAAATTAGAAAAATCGGAAAGTGGCTAGCTTAGCTGGTCCGGACCATGGTAGGCGTGCGTGCAGGGGGGCTCGGTCAGACGTTTGAATCGCGGGGGAAGCAGTTTCCGCGTTTTGCAATTTTTGACTTATCTAGGACACGTGGCAGCATCTGATTGGCTGGAAGAAACGCACGCGCCGGGCGCGTGATCGTCTCTTACCCCGAGCCCGAGATTTTCCGGCGAGGAAAAAATTCAATATTTCGGGCCCTTTTGATTCGATCTTTTGCACAAATCCAATAGATATTCAACAGAAATAGATAAAATTATCTAATTAGAATCAAATCGCAACAAATCATTGGATGGGCATGAATCGGAGTTGGTTTTTTTTAACCGAAAATCCGATCAGCTTCAACGAGGAAATCCGAGCCCTTCTTCCCCTCGTTTCAAGCGCCTATAAATAGAGGAGGAGAGAGGAAGCAAGAACACAGATCAGAAATTTCGAAAAGAGAGAGAAAAAGACGTGAAATCGGGGGGGAAACCCCAAAGTTTGCACCGCCGATTAGAATTCCAAACCAACGCAAGGAACTTATGGGAGTAAACCGCCACCACCATCAGATTCCGCACCCTCAAAAAGCTTTGGATTCGACACTTCACCCGCTGCAAACACCCCGGAACGCCGTGAACGACCACCCCGCCGCCGTGCCCGACCAACCCGACCACCCGCGCACCACCCGGATCCAGTAATGGATTTTCAGATTTTTTATTTTATTTTATTTATTTTATTTATTTGTTTGTTTAAATTATCTAAATTTATTATTTGTTATTAAATTTTATTTTTGTTTTGTTATTGTTTAGTTATTAGTTATTTTATTGTTTTTTATTTCAATAAATAGGAAAATATAGAAATTAGGTTTTTTAGGATTTAATAATGTAAAATAAAAAAATCTTAGAAACTCTGGTTTTTCCCCCTTTTTTTTTCTTCTCACAAAAACGAGAAAAGGAAAAAAAACGACGACTAGAAATCCCCAAAACAAACTAAACCGCTCCTTTAGTCTTAATTCAATTTTCCCAACAATAGTTGGGTGGGGACTCCAAAAATCAAACGAAATTCCTAACTCAAGCGAGGATTTTAGATTAGATGAGGGATAGGGGCTAGTTTAAAAATCGGGTTAGGAATTTTGGGGGGTTTAAAAATTGACTCACCGCCACGAAAGAAATTCGATAAGTTCAAGAAAAAGTTCTTTTAGAGAAAATAAGAGGGGGAATTTCTCTCAAAATATGTTTTTCAATCTTGTATGTGTGTTAAAATCTTCCCATTTTCCAAAACCCAAACACTTAAAATTAGGGTTTACCCCAAATCCCTACTAAAAAGCCCAAAACGACATTACATAATAAAGTCATGGAAAAAAAAACAAATAGGCAATGAACGCCGGGGGCGTAGTAAAGGGGGGGGTAGGATTACGCCGATATATAAAGGGCCCACGGAGTAGTCCCTCTGTCCCGCATTAATTGCAATGCCATTTAAGGCCGACAGTGGGTTTTAAACCCGTGTTGTCAAGGCCCGGGAGCTTTTATCTCCCTTAACTTTGCTCCCTTTAATGATTTGAACAAATGCAAGGTCATTCTCATTGGGTTCTCCACTTTTTTTCCCCGGGTTTTTGGATATCCTTTATCCCGCCCGTAAAAATTTTTTAATTTTTAAATTTCTAATTGTTAAACTAAATTAAAGTATTAATTTGGAATTTTACTTAATTTTTTTTAAGTTTGGAAATTCGAGACACGACCCATGAACACAAATACGATACGAAACGATTATAAATAGGTTTGTGCATGGAAAAAATCAACATGATGCACAAATGGGTCAAGCTTGTTTAAATATTGTAAAATTTTATGTTTGGGTTCGAGTTTAACATAAAAAACCAATTTACGAACCCGTTTATTAAATAGATCCTATAAAAAATTTGGGATTTAACTCACAAACCCATTTAAAATAAAATAAATAACAATATTTTTATATTTTATAAAAAACCCTACAGTATACCTAAATTATATCTGCATATAAATATAAATATATTTTTTTTTTACGTATGTATGTAAATAGGTTGTTCTTATATACATATAAAAAAAAATAATATAAAATTTTAAATATATATTTTAAAATTGAAATCATCCTTACTTTAAACAATAACATATAAATGTTTTACTTAAATAAATATTTAAAACAAATATAACTAAAACAAATAAAAACATATATATGTCCCCACAAAATATATTTACATGGTTGGTGCATGTGTGTGGGGTTTGTAATATATGACAAAAACTTTTGTTACCTAATTTTTAATAAAAAATCAATTTAATACCTAAAATTTAAATTTGTCAATTGTAGTCCCTAATTCAAAATTTTTTCGTCATCATTTTTTTTTTCCCTTTAAAATTTTTTATGACACAACCACTTATCCATTTCATATCCTCGACAATCATTACACAATATAGGCTTAATATTTAAGGAAGCCACTTTACATTGCTTTTGCAAAATCCTTGGGCTTAGCAATTAAAAAAAAAAAGATACAAAAACTTTCAAACTACATAAAACTAAAAATAATGCCCTTTCCCTCTTTTAATAGCTAGAGCCCCAAAAGTGCAATGTGATATTCTTTAAATTAGTGGGAAACAAGTCATGCTAATATTGACTAAAAGGGTTGATTGGGAAAAAGAATCATTACAAGATTTAATTTGGATAGTATCGGTGACCAAAAACTTTTAATTGGAAAACTAAAATTTTGCAAATTCAAAAATTTTTTGTAGTAAATTGAAAATTTCGTCCAAAAATTCAGGGAGTATTGGCCCCCCCCTACTTCTATAATTATATACTATGTTATAGATTATATAACTTTACTATATTATACTCTTTTTATGTTTTTAATTTTTTTATTTTAAATATTAAGATTATATTATTTTTATTTGTAAGTATTGATTTTATGGGTTTCCCTTTTTCCTATGCATTTATAACTATTTTATAAATTTACTTATAAATTTTTAATTAACAAATGAAACTAACCCGAACATGAAAAATGATTATCAGACGGGTTTACCTTGTGGATTTTGGTTTTCATACATGATTAAAAAGTAAGTTAAAGGGTTTTAGATTGACATGGACATTGGGAAATGGAGGGAATTAAAGGGGAAAAAAAACAATATATACAATGTGGAAAATTAAATTTGAAAAAAAAATTAAACAATAATTAGAATAAAAAATGCTAATATATTTACCATCAAAAATCCCAAAAACAAAAGAATAAAAGAAAGAAAAGAACATTCTTTTCTGTCTTCAGTTTTAAACCATCTCACACTTGATATCCTCTAAGCACATTTTTTTCAGTGAATGAATTTTTTCCCAAATTGTCAACCTCAACAACTTTTATCTTACTACTAGAGTCCTCTACGAACTTTTGTTAGGTGATTTCCCTTTCCTCATTACAATTTCTACTCTTTGGACTTTAAAAGCAACAGAATTTGACTTCTTCAAAGATGATTAAAACTTACTCAGTTTCAGTGATTTTAAACTTTTAAACATAGACGGGTAATGATTATGGAAGAAGAGGATTGATGACCTCTACCACTAATAAATTTATGATGACCACACCACGATAAAATTTATGATGACCTCACACTACCGATAAAGAAGATGGGAAACATTCAACTTTAAGAAAATAATTCAAATTCAAAAATTTTTTTTATAATTATTTTCAAAACCTAATAAAAGAAAGAACAAATATAAACTTACAAATTTTAAAATAATCTAATGGCTAATAATTTTTATTTAAAAAAAATAAAGAAAACTAATTTTTTTTTTTAAAACAAAAGATAATAGTTAACCAAATCTAATAACTAAATAAAAAAATTAAATATAAAAACTTCATGCCATACAGCTGATGCACTAACATGAACTTCTTGCATTATTATAAATTCCCCCACAAATTGAGTTTTTTAGAACATAAAATAAAGAATTTTATAAAGAACTTATTAATTGTAAATTTATAATAGTTTTTTTGTTTAATTCCTTAATTTTTGGGTGGATATTGCACTTAATCACTTTTAAAATTTTGATTTCAGAGTTTTGAAATGCAAATTTTTGAAATTTAATAAAAAAAGGGAAATTTAAC